>APFE030377541.1:448622-530518 GCA_000404065.3 Pinus taeda | reverse complement strand
TATATAGTGGATTAATAATTTAAATAAATAAATGAATTATTTTTAATAAATTAACATTGATCTGTTTAATTTTTACCTAGTTAACTTAGCTTCATAAATATAATAGTTATTTAATATTAAATTAGTTAAAAGAAGTTTGACTGGGGTCCTTGAGTTGAAAAGTAGCTGTTAGTCTTTTTAGCCGTTTGAGTCTCTGCTTAGACTATTTAACATGCTGAACTGGATCTGTATCTTCAACTTGTCCTGACGATGAACCACACTAGTTGGTTCGAAACGCGTCGACAAAGGGCTTTTTCATGTGATTTACGCCGAAGCTCTTCTTATAATCATTTAAAGAAGTCATAAATTTTTTTGTCCGAATGTTTCCAAAGAAATAAGAATTCATGTATTCCATTTTCTCTTTAGCATAATTGTAACTATCATGAATTCATCAATATTTCTAGGCAGGTTTGTTTTCATATTGTTCAAATTGGCAGGAACATTTACAATTGTGCATGCCAATCCAATCTACTATCTTTTGTATCCAAGTTTCTTTATTTCTAAAAAGGTCATTCTTGGCGCCACTAATATCTCCTCTAAAGGTGTTGACCTTGTAATAGAAAGCAATTTCTAGTTTCGATGAATATGTAGAGGTGATGAAAATGTAGGCAACTTTTCATTAAGTATTGTAGTATTACAAGATCTTCAAATCTATTCATCGATTTTGATGGGTTTGACTTCTATTGCAGGAATGGGGTTATTAAAGGTTGACAATGTGAGAATTTAATGAGGCGCATGTCTTTCCTAAATGAAATTTTGTTACAAATGCATCATGCATATGTAGGTGTGTCTTGGATCAAATGCAAATATGTCTCAATTGCTTTAATTGATTGTATGTGCTCTTTTTGTTCTTGGTATCGCAAGGGACCTTGTGTTTGTATTGCATGTTTCAATTGATGCAAGTGAATATGTTACTTGTTGGATTTATTGGGAAAAGAAACATAAATTTTGTTCTTGTTGTGTTTTCCCAATGACAAAGAATGGGATTTTTTCTCTGAGTGCAAACTTTCCTTATTCATAATGTTTATAAAGAACTATTGTGGATTATTCATGTAGATAGTTTTCCCAGATCAATGTGTTTCAAACCAACCAATGTGGTTCATCATTAGGAATAAGATGGAGAGACTGACTTAATCCAATAATTAAATAGTGTAGAGCTGTGAGGATGAAACTACTTATAACGGTCAATATTTTTATAATGTGAAATGCTTAGGCACTTTAACAAATTTGATTTCTAATGAAATTTTACTATCAATTGAGTGATAGTTTAGTTGAGAACAAGATGTAGAAAAATTGGGTTATTTGTTGACAAATTTTTTGAAAGGTACACTTGACACAAAATTGCAAGTTTTTTTTTTGTGACCTAAATTCGAGCATTGTTTGTACTCAGTTGAAAAGACTAGAATCGGCAGGAACTAGTTTTTAAATCATTAGAAATATAAATATGTTCTCTAGTAGATATATATATTATTTTGGGTTCACACCCAGGTGGCACCAAAAATGTAAAGTACAATAAAAGTGTGTATATATAGGCTTGTTTACAATTGAGAGGAATCATATCTCTCTATATATATATAAGAAAAAAAATGTAACTCCATGAACCCTCAGTGGGATATGTATATATATATATTATATATATATAAAATGTAACTCCATTGAACCTCAGTGGGATTTGAAAAAAAAAACAGAACAAACAAAGATAGGTTTCGTATATATTTATCCATGAAATATACAAATACTATATATTTAAACTGATGCTAAGAAAGTATTACTAAATGCGTTTTCCCCATAAACCACGGTGGGTTCTATATCTTCTAATGGATGATATTGATAAAAACATGAGGTAAGAGATCATTGATTGAGTTACAAAACATGAGGTAAGAGGTCATTGATTGAGCTTGACGCAGAGTGTGAGATAGATGTTTGTTTAATTTTACAAATTTAATACATTTTCATAAGTATTTTTAGTAGAAAGCTCCATAATAGTTAAACTATAAATGTGAATGGCCCTTGAATGCTCTAAACATGAGTAAGTTTGAGACAGGTTTGTTTAATTTTACAAATTTAATACATATTCTTAAGTAATTTTAGAAGAAAACTCCAATCTAATATTTAAATTATAAATGTGAATGGCTCAACACTCTAAACATGATATAGTAAGAAGTGGATAACAAGTTTTGTTGGGCATCATCATTTGCATAAATCAAACTACCCAAAAAATAAAATAAAATAAAATAAATATGCTAACCTCACACTCCTATTAAAACAATCAATAAGTCCAAATAGATAAATTATTAAAAATGGGAATAATTCCTACTTGTCTATTCTAGAGTGAGAATGTTCCTAAAACTTGGGAGTTTATTTAGGTCTATTGGGCTGAAAGATTCTCTCCAACTAGTTAAGCTCCTAGATTGGTATGTGGTTGAGATATTCACTAAGCCAAAGTGATTGTGTGTCCAAGATAGACGAACTATCTTGAGACATAGCTTGATGTACTTAAATGTATCATTATCATTCTTTGTAAAAAATACATTGAGGCTACAGGCCTTTTCCGCTATGTCTCTGTTCCTATTGTTTATGTCTCTATTGAATGAAGGTTTTTATTTTATTTAATATCCTTTATTTGGTATCATAGCAAGGTTTTCTTGGCTTCCTAGTGAGAGGGAATGTGATCATGTGAAATATGTGTTTGTTGTGATCGTTTGATCATTATAGTTGAGTGGGGGCATGCGTTGGAAATTAAAGAGATAGATTGCATTACATGATGTGACTAAAGACGATATCTTAACTAAATATCGACCATTGTTTGGAGAGAAATGTGCAATTCACCATCTGTAAGTCTAAGAGAGAAAGATTTGCGAATTTGGAAAGCCTATGGGAAATCACTTGAGTTTTTTTGTGCTAAGTTAACCTTATTAAAGAAAATCACTCAAGTTGTTGCATGTCGTATTGTATCATAGATCTAGTATGTTGGAGAATCAAAGGCTTATGACAGTGTGAAAAGAAATTGCCAAAGTGGAGACACCCAATGTCATTTCGCAATCGTTGTCCAAAATGTCATATGCTCAGATCGATGTATCAAAGGTGATATTTTTTCTTGAATGAATCATTGTGCACCAAACCATGGAAGTGGAGTTCCCACCACCATTGTTGTTCACTTGAGGAAAGAGGATAACATTTTCAAGAAAGGGTATGTGTGTTTTGTTTGGTCACCATTGGAGGAGAGAACCTCTGTGATGCATTAAGTGTTATCTGCCATTGAAGATCATTATTTGTAATGTGAAGGAGCTGCGTTGTATGCATTTAGAAGAATTCCCTGATTGCATATTTTTTTTTCTAAGTATGTTTAATCTATTAAGAAGGAAAAAGTTATTTACAGAGAGAGCGCTTGCTGTAAGAGAGGAAAAATAAGCTTAGCATTACAAAACCCTGGTTTTGAGACTGCCCCAACAGAGGGGAAACCAGTCTGAAGGGATCAAAAATACCAGAAGAAACAGAGTCCATAGTTTTCCTAACAGATCATACATGTCAACAAAAGCCGGCAGAACATCCAGCTGGATGTGCCTACATGGACAAAAATACAAAAAGAACCAGAACCTAAAAGAACTGCCACCTGGCATTGGGCACGACGAGATCCGTGGCCGACTCTTCCTCTATCGGGCAGCCCCAATCCTCACAGTTGTCCAATGGATTTGGCTTACCAACTCCTTCCTCCCGCCGCATGTCCTCCTCATCCTGTGTTTGCGTCTCCTTTCCTGGCGAGGCCTGTTGAGGCTTTGGATTCTCGCCCCTGTTTTGCGTTGCCTCCTTCCCCGTCCTCCGTTGCTACCCTTCATGCCCAGTTTCCATGGCCGAGCGTGGGTTCTGACGGGCTCCTGGCTGACTAGGCTCCGCCCTGAAAGTAGCACTTCCAGAGCAGAGGCCCTGATTGTTTTGAGCTTCTTCCTCTGTAAAAAGGATGGATATGGTAGCCGTGATGACAGGTTGGTTCAGCGTGCTCCGGAAGTGGAAAAGTGTGGTGTGGGGGGACATATTTCTTGGCAGGGGGAAGGGATCCGAACGAAGATGCCCATGCCCACTCCTTGTGTTGGGATAGTGGGGGTTATCAGTTGTGGAGGAGGCAGAGCTCAAGGAGCTTCGCCTTCTGGCTTGCTTCCGAGAGCTTCCCCCTCTCTTGCCTCCCCTTCTATTGATGAGCCGCTGCCTCACCATGGCTGAGAGGATGAAAGAGCGAGCGCGCAGAAGCAAACAAAAGAGAGCAAGAGTGCGTGGAGGGTGCATCTCAGCGACACAACGGAGCTCGACCCTCTCCACCAACCCACCTTCTCCCGACCAGAAATGCTTGTAGAGCCCTCTGTAAATGCCATAGCTGTCTCGGATTTTATCAAAGTTCGTCGCGCCTCGGCTATCCTCCGCCATTACTGCTGCATTCAATGCATCGAGAGGCCAACTATCCCATAAGCATACGGAGGTGATTGTTCTGTCCTCTGCTCGCCTATTCCAGCCTATTTCCCATCGCGTGAGGCCATGTGATGGCCCTTGCCACTAAATTAAACCCTTCATGCCACGAGCCATGTGGTTTGGGGCTGGTAGGTGTCGGTCGACGCTGCGCCACCCCTATCCCATCCACCTAGGGCTTGGTTAAAAGACCCGCATCCGGGGAGTTTGCTTCCTTTTGGAGCAGATTGATACATTCCTGCTTTTGCTCATAATTCTGGAGGATATTGAGGCTCCCTCCAACCTTGCCTCTAGTCGCCAACTAGTTGAGATCTTATTTGCATGAGCTCCATTGAGCAGTTGTGTAGCCATGTTGATGAGCAGTTGGGAGTCTCCTTCAATATCCAAAGGCTGGAAGTCATGGTTTTGAGCAAGGATAATTCCTTGCCAAAGACCCTCTAGCTCAACTGAGTTGTTAGTATCCCACCTTATATTATCGAGGTATAATAGAAGAGGAGAGCCCTTGTAGTCCTTGAAGATGCCACCGAATCCTGCTTTCCCTGGGTTCCACTTGGAAGCTCCATCAAAGTTGAGTTTGTATCTTTGCTTTGGGGGGGGCTGCCATTGATGTGCACGATCGTTGGTGTTTCTTTTGGAATTTCCTTTTGTGATTCCCCGGGGAGGTTGGAGGTTCCAGTTGTCCCATATTGTTTGTTCAGTGGCCTGTATGGGATAGTCCTCCGGAAGCCACGTTTTGAGAGCCAAAGTTTCTTTCAGATTCGTGACTAGCTTGTCCCAAATAATTTCTAATGGAGTGCACTGGCTTTTAAAGATGTGTTTGTTCCTTTCTTTCCAGACTGTCCAGGTGAGGAGGCCCGGGATAATTCTCTAGAGGTGATTTAGGATAGTGCTTTTATAAGGACTTTGGTTCCAGAGGCAAATGGAATTTATGATGTCTTCAAATGGTCGACAATTTCTCTGACATCTGAAGCTGGATTTCTCCCAAAGCTGGTTGGCTATGGGGCAGGAGTCCAGAAGATGTTGTATAGTTTCCTCGTGCGAGCATCAATTGGGGCACATGGATGGCTTCTATATTTTCCTTTTTCTTAAGTTGTCCCAGGTTAGGATTCTCCGATGCTCGGTGAGCCATAAGAAAGTTGAGACTTTGGGCCAAATACCTGGTGTTCAAATCCATCCCCAGATGGGATCCAGAGGTGTATCATCTTGGCACTTGAGTTTGTAGGCTTCTTTTGTGGTGAAGGATCCTCATGGGGTGTAGACTCATCTTAGTAAGTCTTCACCTTCATTGTTTCTGATTTTTCGTTTTTGGAGCTCTGTTTCCAGGTTTTCTCTTGTCTGGATATCGATGTTTCTTATCAGTTCTTCTGGGCGTTTCCATTGCCTGTATCCTTGATTGATCGCCTGTGACCATTGCTGATTTACCTTCTTCTTTTGTTGTTCCTCCCGGTCATTGTTGGGCTGAATATTAAGAACCCTGTCAAGTCTGGGAAGTCGATTCCAAGCATCTGTCCAGAAACGAGCTCTGTTGCCACCTCTAATTTCCCAAAAGTTGTGTTGTTGGATGAGGGGGGAGTGTTGACTGGCTGCATTCCACATCAACGATCCTTTCTCCATAGGGGTGAATCTGATCAGCTCCTCCATCGATCTGTGGTTAGCATATTTGGCTCGCCAGATGATGCCCCAGGGCTTATTTGGTGCTGTGAGCCATTGCCACCAGATTCTCGCCCCCATTATTTCATTGCTTTGGCTGGGATCCCTTAGGCCTAGCCCGCCCTTCTCCTTGGGTTTGCATATGGTATTCCAATTGATAAGGGCCCATTTACAATTAGTTCCATGAGATCCCCATAGGAAATTGCATTGAATATCTCTAATTCTTTTGAGAGCCCATTTTGGCACTGCCAAGATTGAGAAGAGATAGAGGGGCATTGCTTGAAGCATTGCTTTGATAAGAATGACCCTACTAGCTATATTCAGTGCTCTAAAGGTTCATGAGGAAAGGCGAGATTCCAGCTTCTCAATGAGTTTATGCCAAGAGGAATTCTTGATGGCCGAATCAATGAGAGGGGCGCCCAGGTAATTGGTGGGAAGGGTGGCTATGGTAAATCCCAGGATGCGGGCTATGGCTCGTTGGATGATGGGAGGCGTGTGGAACAAAACGATCTGCGATTTGGGTTTGTTGATACTGGTACCCGAGGCTTCAGAGAAGTCCTTCAGGAGGGTCTTAAAGATGGATGCTTCTTGAACTGATGGGTATCCAAAGAGCATATTGTCATCCACAAATTTTTGATGGGTGGTGGCAGGGGTGTTGTGAATAGATATTCCTTTCAGCATCTGAGAATGAAGGGCATGCTTGATGAGTCTACCCAACCCTTCTGCCATTAGAACAACAAGGAAGGGAGGCAAAGGATCCTCTTGTATGATTCCTCTGGAGGGGCTGGAAGGTCGAGAGGGGATGCCATTGTTTAGGATGGAGAAGAAAGTAGAGGAGATTAAGCTATGAACCCATCGCACCCACATATGAGCGAAGCCAAAGGAATTTAACATTTTTTGGATATAGGTCCAACTTAATTCGTCAAAAGCTTTGGAAAGATCAATCTTAAGAATCATACCTGCTCTATTGGAAATCTTAAGGGAGTGTATGATTTCATGAGTGAGGATGATGCCGTCCATTATTTGTCTGCCCTCAACATACCCAGATTGTTCCAGCGATATGAGTAGGGGTAGCAGAGGCTTCAACCTATTTGCAATGACCTTAGAGATGAATTTGTAGATGACGTTGCAGAGTGAAATAGGGCGATATTTTTCCGGGGTGGTAGCGCTCTCTTCTTTGGGGATGAGAGAGATGAAGGTTGAGTTGAGCGCCGGTAGCAACCAATGAAGAGATCGAGATTCCTCAACAACTTGCCAAACCTCTTCTCTAATGAGCTCCCAGAATGAGTGGAAGAAGGTGGTAGAGAAGCCGTCTGGCCCTGGAGCTTTGCCCTCCTTGAGCTGTTTCATGGCTAAATCAACCTCTTCTGGCTGGACAGGTCTGAGTAGGAGTTGGTTATGGTCCTCTGTGATGACTTTTGGGATATGTTGAGTAATCTTTTCTATAGCTCTGCTTCTGTCGATTTGAGGTTCCTGAAGAACATCCTGGAAGTAGTTGATTAGTTCCTGTTCTATCTCAGTGTGATCCTCCACTGATCCCCCTCCTTGCTTTTGGAGAAAGGAGATAGTGTTGTGCATTCTCCTTTGTATCGTAGTCCTATGGAATAATTTGGTATTTCTCTCGCCTTCTTTTAGCCATCTAATTCTGGATTTTTGCTTCCATAATATTTCTTCCTGCTTGTTTCTCTCCTCAAATCGTTTTTGTATGTCTTTTTCCCTTTCCATGGTTTCTTCTTTATACCCCTCTGTTATTATCTGCTGCTGGAGATCCCTCATTTCCATGTTGAGGTTTTTTTGAGCCTGAAAGATATTACCAAAAGTTTCTTTATTCCAAGTTTTTATTTGAGCTTTCAAATATTTGAGTTTCTGTTGGAGTTGAAACATTCTTGACCCAACCGGGGCTGTGAAGTTGTTCCAGGCGTTATTGATGAAGTCTTTGAAAGCGGGATGGGATAACCAGCATGCCTCAAATCTGAATGGACGTCTGGTAAAGTTACCTGGTCGCTGCCATTGTAGTGCTATGGGCCAGTGATCCGAGTCGGAATGAGGGAGGATGAGTGCCGAAAGATCACCCCCTAATTGAATGACGCTATCTGAGATGAGGAATCTGTTGAGCTTCGAAGCTATTTGATGCCTCCCAGTTCTGCGATTGCTCCAGGTGTGAACGCCATTGGGATTTTGCATGTCGATGAGTGAGTTGTTGTGGATACAATCTTTGAGGTGATTCGTGTCCTGATCCAGCTTGGCTCGTCCACCTCTCTTTTCCTCTAATTTGGTGATCATGTTGAAATCTCCGCCGATGAGCGAGAGAGAATAGTCTCTGTTGGAATTGAGGTTTGCTATAGTATCTAGAAGAGCAATTGTATTGGGCACTTCCTGCAGGAAGTAGACATTGGTCATATGTCCATGGATGTTGTTCCGATAATATGAAATGTTGCCTAGATGAGATTGTGGGAAGCATGGAGATTTGACAACGAGATTTTTTGGGTATTCCAGGCAATCGCTAAGCCTCCAGAGGCTCCTGATGCATCCACTGCCATTGTATTGCATCCTGGCCAAGATTTTGTGAGGATGCTTCCCAGGATACTGCTGTTGCATTTTGTTTCTTGTAAGAAAAAGATCTGAGGTCGTTCCTGCCTTATCATGCTTCTAATCATTCTGAGTTTCCCAGGGCTATTGAGCCCTCTTACATTCCATGAGATGAGCTTCATTGATCACTGTGTGGAGTGGGCTTGTAATACTTTGTCAATTTAGCATATCGGCCAGAGCCGACCAAGATTTTGCCTACTTCTATAGTTCGATGGAGATCGGTTTTTCTCCCTCTCTTTTTGGAGTCCTTTGGTAGAAGGTTTCCATCCCATTGACTGCCTGGTTGTATGCCTAATTGTTGTTGCTGATATGCTCTGGAGATGATTGTTTCTAGAGTACTGAGCTGGTGCTCTTGAATTTTTTCATACTCCTTTTTTCTGCAAGCTTGCTCCAATCCAAAGATGTCTAGCCCTTTTAGATCTATGCTCTCTTGTTCTTCCTCCATATGTTGCACTTGACTGTTTTCCTCTGTGATGAGTGCAAGCTGCCAGGCTTGATATTGCAAATCATCCGTCTCCATGGCTTTGGAGGTTCCCTCTGGGTGTTCCGGGTTTTCTTTGTGGGTTTCACTTGATTTAGCAGTGGTTCCCTCCACTTACATTTCCTTTGCATTTTACTTTGGTTCTGTTTGGCTTTCTTTGATGTTTTCAGCCTCATCTCTGGGGAGACTAGATGTAGGAGTGGACTGCGGAGGGGGGATAGTCGGAATGGAGGCGCTAGGCAAGGAGCTGTTTTGCAAGCTGGGTGGAGGCTTTGTTGTGGCTTGAGCGAGAATTTCGAAAGTATTACTTGTGGAAGGGTTAGAGGCCATTTCTTTCATGGGTTTTTTCCCGGATGAGGGTTTTTTATGCACTCTCTTGTGGCTGGGGACTTTGGTAAAACCATCTTGGGCATGCGGATCGAAGGAGGCGGGGTCAACGGCTTTTTGATTAAGCGGGAAATCCTTGAAGAGATGCCTGTGTGCATGACATTTGCGACAGTGGAAAGGTACATGTTCATAATCTAGGGGTTGAATCCATTCATAGTCTTCATGAGAGAGACTTACCGAATCCGAGAGGGTGTTATCCAGGCGCATGAAGACGCAGATGCGGGAATAGGATGTGTATCTTCGAAGCTTCATTTCTTCAGCTGCTTTCATGTATTCCCCCAGTCCATTTCCAATTTTTTGTAGTGATCCTTCACTCTAGTATTCCTCTGGTAGTGAGTACATTCTAATCCACACTGGAGCCCAGGAGATCTTCCTTGTCCGGATTAAATATTGCTACCCAGTCCCTTAGATATAATCCTGCTGAGTTAAAAAAGTATGGCCCTTCATCCATGATTCTAAACTTGTCTTCAAGACATAAGAATATCACTGTAAAGAATCCCTTTGGCCGTAGCTGCAGTGTTATGTGACCTTTGGGTTTCCATTTGGCAGTGATCCAACCATACAAGGCTTTTTCTGTTGGCCAGAAGCCTATAAATTTTCCTATGAGCACATGATCTTTCATGTATTGGATTCTTTCATTGATCTCCTGGTTGGGCAGTTCTATCTTGGGTCTTTCAGCTGCTATTGGCTTGCATGTGCTGGAAGTAACTGTGGTTTTTCCCCTATCCTTTCTTTCCCTTGCGGCGTTTCTCGACGATTGTCTGCCTGACTGTCCGGATTTTTGGACTTGTGTCGCTGCGTCTCCGTAACGATTTCCCTTTCAGCGTGGATTGAACCGAAGAGTATTGGCACATTTCTTCCTGGCGGCGCGGTATTGGTGCTAGGGGAGGGCTTGGCAGCCCCCCCCCCCTGCTTGGTTTCCATGTGATTCGAAGATATGCCTGCTCCTCTCTGGCAGGATCAGGTGTGCAGGCCTTCTGTTGTAGCTCTGTCGGGTGTCTGCGCCGTAGCAAAGGATCACTAGCAAACCCTAGTTGCAGAGCTCCTCACCTAACCCTCGCTCCGTGGGGAAAAGCTCCCTGATTGCATATTAGTGGAGAAAGGTTTTATAATTGATTTTGATAGGAGAAAATGTTCTTTGCTGGTGAAGTGGGACGTAAGTCGGCCCAAGCATTTTTAAGTAACACAAAGTGATGATCATGCCACCACTAATAGAGATTGTGCTACGTTCTGCTCGTGTTAAAGGTTCATTGTGATTGTTTCATGTTTTCATTGAGTAGTTGTGGAAGTCTTTGTGTGGGGCTATGCTTAGGTGTTGTTGAAACTGTGTTGGACATATATCATTCATTCAATCTGCTAGTTTTCTTTGTAACAGATTGATTTTCATGGGAATATTGAGAGAAGAGCATACGGGAGCCACAAGCGTAAGAGAACAATGTGGAGACTAAAAACTTGCACATATCAACTATGTCTACATCAACTGCAGATACTCCTCGGTCACGAGATTGGCTCTCATGAATTTCGCCCTTCACATCATTTCATGTTGGATGCACAATCTTGGAAATTGATTTAACTCTTCGCTTCACCTTTACAAAATCAATCATCGCTGGTTATGGAAATATTCACATTGTTGTATGCTTGCAACACAGTTTTGATTGTGAAGACCTACAAATTCATGAGAAGACTATGTTGCAGAGACTGAAGTCATTGAGCACATGCAACATAAGCATGATGTGGCATCTGAACATGATTCTAATCAAGCTTAAAATTAATTAAATAAAGAGATTTATGTAGTATAAGGTTTGGTGCATAGCAAGTAAGTTTTTAAATCATATTGAAGGTCAATGTACTCTTTTTAGCCAGTGTATAGATTAGATCGAACAAAAGTAACAAGGGTTCCCCAAACAATTTTTTTTTGTATGAGCTATCCAAATCATGGAAGATGATATCTATACAGATGAAGGAGATACTAATTGGTTTTTCTGCTGAGTGTGGAGGAGTTAGCTGAGATGCAGAGATCTTGTGACAGAAAGGTGAATTTGTGTGAGGATTGGAGACAATTTGGTCTTAAATTAACTAGAGGAAGAGTTTTATGTGTGTAGCAGGATTCTTTGTGTGCGGTTGCTGTTCAATTCAAAGGGAATTTCAAGCATCATGTCCTGCTACATTTATCATTGTTCAAACATTGTTGTAGGACAATTCTCCAGGGAAGATCGAAATACAAATGTGAAAGGTTTGAATAGATATACTTATAGAAATGAAGTAACATCATTTGTTTTTTGAAATTTTATAGTCGCGATTGCTGGAAGATTATAGCCCACATAATATTGAATCTAGGATAATTATTGAACGATTTCGTAAAATATTTTTTTGAAAGAAATCTCAAAAGGATCAAGAAATACCTGGCTTGTTTTCCGCTTTCTTTAAACTAGAGGATATTCCTTATGTAGCATCAATAATTTTCCGATGTAAATATTTTCAACATGTTTTGCTTCGAGAATTGCATTTTTTTTAATTAGACTAAAGGATTATTCCTCTTTAGCCATTGGATTAATCTGAAAGAATATATTCACATGATTGATGCCTCATTTGTTGTAGTACAGGTTACTACTTGAACATTATGACTCAAAACTGATTGATGCTGCAAACGAGTGTGTGAAGAAACTTGATTTTTTTTTAGAAAGAGCATAGAACTCTTGTTTATATCATGGATATTTCTCCATGCGTTAACCAAAGAAAGAGAATACCAACAACGTGGATGCATTGAACTACAAAGTAGTACAACTATGCATAAATATAGAGTGTAGGAATGGACTAGCCCAGATTGTGGAAAGTTTCCTTTATCAAAAAAAAAAAAAACCTTCATTGTATGTTGTGAAGCCTAATAAGTCTACAACTTCCCTAAACCATATGGTAGTAAGTGGAGGGGGCAGTGAAGAATCAATCTGTCATTGGAGATTGCAATTGGAATGCAGTCCTAACAAGGAGATGCAAGTATCATGGGAAGGTTTTTGTTTTTTACTTTCCTTGAAGCATTGATGTTTCAATTGAAATTTTAATGCATACAGATGCCCTCCTTCAACCATTTGTTCAACCATTTGAGCTCTGTCCTCCAAAACAAAGATAAAACCTCCCAAACCAAACATTCTTTGATCCGCTTTTAATGGAAACTATTTTTTAACCTAAGAAATTCTTTGTTATAACATTTCATATACATAAAGCAAAGTGGAACGTTTTTAAATATTACAAAAGGAATATTTGGAAGAGAATATTTAAAAAAGGTACTTTGAGTTGTATTTTAGGAGATTTGAAGCATAATGGAGTAATAAGGTGTCATTTTTGTAATTTTGGAGTGATACAGTTGTAATTATAGGGATTTGAAAAGGAATTTTTTTAGTTATAGACAAGTCCAAATTTGAGTCCAAGTTTAAGAATTTTTTTTAATTGAACTAAAGGGTGCATTCTCGGTTGAGCCCAACACTGAAGCCTTGAATCATTAAGTCAAAATTCATATGAGGTTGAGTTCTTTCAAGAAAAGTCATTTGAATTTGTCATTGCATTGCGAAATCATTAACTTGGGTGCATTTTCGATGGTATCCGAAACCCTAAACTTGTCAAATCAAGGGACTGAAGCAAAGAAAAGCACCTTTAAGATCAAGCGAGCGTGAAATTCAAGAAAGAAAATTTAAGCAAACAAGTTCAAGTGGGCGGGCTATAAAATAAAGCAAGTGTTAAAATCAAGAGAGTGAGTTCAAACAGAGAAAAACATTCAATTGTTATATTTTCTAAACAATTTGATCCTATGCATTACAGAGGACACCATGAAAATCAACAAAGCGACTCTTGCTAATACAAAAAAGCATCTACATTATGAACATGAAACCATGGTTTTTTCCAACTTGAATCACAACTACAATGTTTAACTTGGTAACTAGTAGCAGCAATTCGCTTATGACCTGACAGAGTAGTGAGGAAATACAGGATCTGGTAACCTGGGATAAAATACAAGTAATGTTATAAGGCGAACATTTATGTGGAAATTATGGCTTACCCATTAAATGGAACGAAGGGAGGTTATTAATGTGTAATGGAATAAATTTTAACAGGAAAATGGTTGCCAACTGGGGAGTTGGTACTTGGAGAAACAAGAGTTTTATAAGAAAACGGAGGGAAATGGTGTAACGACCTTTCAAATGGGAAAAGTGGTTTCCAAAGGGGGTAGGCAGTGATTTATGGTTTTGGATTTGGGGGGTGTGGAATGGATGCGAGAGGGGCACATGGTGGAGATGCTATGAGAGAATACCACTTTTTTGCACCCCTTCTCATCAGTTAAACTTCGGATGGGCTTGGGGGGGTGTAGAGTAGCATAAGCATCCTTGATCTATGAGTGCTTACAAATCACGCCATTTAAACTTGTTTACATATCACATAAACAACAAAGAGTCCCGTCCTTCCACTTTTTATAAAATAAAACTCTCTTTGCATATAACCATGTTTAATTGTTAATTAAACACAGTTAATTTATTTGAAAGCGGAATTTTGGCTAGCGTGCTATATTTGGGATTTTTTGATATATTTTTCTATTTTTTTGTATTTTGTTTTTTGTCTTTTTATTTTTTATATCCCTTTTGATCAACATATATATTTTTATGAAAACATCTACCTTATCAAAACAATCAATGTTACAACACGATGATTTCACCATGTTAAAGGAAATCACTGGAGTTGTTTTGTGTTGTGTTGTAGCATAGATTTAGTATGTTAGAGAATCTATAGCTTATGACAATGTGAAAAGGAAATGTTGAAGTGGAGACAACCAACATCATTTCTCAATTATCGTCCAAACCGTCATATGCTTAGAGTGATGTATCAAAAGTCAAATTGTTGTTTGAATGAATCGTTGTGCACCAAACCATAGAAGAGGAGCTACCACTACCATTGTAATTCATTTGAGCAAAGAGAAAAGGGTTTTCAAGAAAGGGGACATGTGTTCTGTTTGGTCACTGTTGGAGGAGAAAACCGCTATGAAGGATTAAATGTTGTCTATCACTGAAGATCATTATTTGTAATGCAAAGGAGTTGTGTTGTATGCATTTAGAATAATTCCCTGCTTGTGTATTCGGGGAGAAAGGTGTTAGAATTGATTTTGATAGGAGGAAACGTTCTCTGCAGGTGAAGTGGGTTGTCAGTCAGGCCAAGAATTTTTAAGTAACACAAAGTGATGATCGTGTCATCAGTGATATAGATCGTGCCATTGCTAATGCAGATCATGCTTCGTTGTGCTAGTGTTAATGGGTCATTGTGATTGCTTCACGTTTGCATTGAGTAGTTTTGGAAGTCTTTGTGTGGAGCTATGCGTAGGCATTGTTGAAACTAATTTGGTTGCATATCGTTCATGCAATATGCTACCTTTCTTTGTAATAGATTGATGTTCATGGGAAGATTGAGATAAGATGATACAAGAGCCACAACCATAAGAGACCAACGTGGACACTAGAAAATTGCAGATATTAGCTCTGTTTACATCAACTAAGCATACTCCTCCTAGTCATGTGATTGGATATCATGAATTTATCCCTTCACATCATTTCATGTTGGATGCACAATATTGGACAGAAATTTAACTATTCGCTTCACTTTTACAAAATCAAGGGTCGTTTGTTATTGGAATCTTCACATTGTTGTATGTGTGCAACACTATTTTGATTCTGTGGACTTGCAAAGTTGTTAGAGGAATGTGTTGCAGAGAATGGATTCATTGAGCATGCGCAAGAGAATCGTGGTGTAGCATTTGAACATGACTCGAATCAAGGTTTGAAGTCGACTACATAAAGACAAGTATGTAGTCTAAGGGTTGGGTGCATAGCAAGTTTGAAATTGTATTGAAGGTCAGTGTACTGTTTTTAACTAGTGTACAGATCAAATCAAACAAAAGTAACAAAGATTCCGCACACAAAAGTTTGTTATATGAGATATTCAAATCATGGAAGTTGATCTCCAAAGAGATGAATGATATACTAATTGGTTTAGCTGCTAAGTGTGGAGGAGTTAGCTGAGATGAAGAGACCCATTGACAAAAAGGAGAATCCATGTTAGGGTTGTAGACAATTTGTTCTTAAATGAAATAAAGGAAGAGTTTTGCATGTGTAGTAGGATTCAGTGTGTGTGGTTGTTGTTGAAATCAAAGGGTATTTCGAGCATCAAGTTATGCTACATTAACCGTTGTTCAACCAGTGTTTTAGTATGCTACTCCAATAAATATCGAAATACAAATATGAAAGGATTGAACATATTTACTTGCAGAAATGGGGTAACACCATTTGTTTTTTGAAATTTTAGAGTGGATATTGCTGGAAGATTATAGCATAGATAGTCTTGAATATGGGGTAATTATCGAAGGATTTAGTAAAATAGTGTTTCGAAAAAATTATGAAGAGCATCAAGAAATACCTGGTCTGCTTATTGTTTTCCTTAAACTGAAGGATATTACTTGTGTAGCATCAATAATTTTCCGAGGTGAATATTTTTGACAAGTTCTGCTTCGAGAATTGCAAGTTTTTGAATTAAACTGAAGGATTATTCCCCTTTGGTCGTTGGATTAATATGAAATAATATAATAACGTGATTGATGCCACATTTGTTGTAATAAAACCTATTTCATGAACATTGTCACTTAGAAATGATTGATGTTGCAAAACAATGTGTGAAGGATCTCATTTCTTTTGGTAAAGAAGAGCTTAGAAGGTTTGTGTATATCATGGAATTGCTACATGTGTTAACCAAGGAAAGAGAAGACTAGCAAAGTGGATGCGTTGAAATATGGAGAAGTAGAACTACACATAAATATAGAGTGTAGGAATGGACTAATGTAGAAGGTTTTGATTTTCCCTTACCAACTGGAGACTGACTCGATTGTTCGCTTCCTTTTTCAACTGATACATCATCTGAGTTTAAAAAAAAAAAACATTGTCTTTCATGAAGCATAAGAAGTCTGTGGCTTCCCTAAACTGTATGGAAGTAAGTGGAGGGGGCAACGAAGAATCAATATGTCATTGGAGATTTCAATTGGAATGCAGTCCTAACAAAGAGATGCAAGTAACGTTGGAAAGGTTTTTTTTATTTACTTTGCTTGAAGCATTGATGTTTCAATTCAAATTTTAATGCATATGGATGCCCTCCTTCAACCATTTGTTCAACCATTTAAGCTTTATCCTCCAATGCGAAGATCAAATCTCCCAAATCAAGCATTCTTTGATCCACTTTTAATGGAAAATATTTTTTAACCTAAGAAATTCTTTGTTATAACATTTCATATACATAAAATAAAGTGGCACATGTTTAAATATTATAGAAGGAATATTTGGAGAAAAAAGGTACCTTGAGTTGTATTTGAGGAGATTTGAAGCATAGCGGAGTAATAAGATGTAATTGGAGTGATAAGGTGTCATTTTTGTAATTTTGGAGTGATAAGGTTATAATTCTAGGGGTTTGAAAATGCATTTTGTTAGTTATACAAGTCCAAATTTGAGTTCAAGTTCAAGAAAAGTTTGTAATTGAACTAAAGGGTGAATTCTTGGTTGAACTTGACACCCAAGCCTTGAACCATTAAGTCAGAATTGATAAGGGGTTGAGTTCTTTCAAGAGAAGTCATTTGAACTTATCATTACATTGTAAAATCATTAACTTGGGTGCATTTTTGGTGGTATTCGACACCTTAAACTTGTCAAATCAATTGAGTGAATCAAAGCAAGGAACAACTCTAAGATCAAGTGAGTGTGAAATTTAAGAAAACAAGTTCAAGGGAGTGAGTTCTAAAAATCAGACAAATGTTAAAATAAAGTGAGCGTGAGTTCAAGAGAGGGAGTTAAAATTGGGAAAAAATTCAATTGTTAGAGTTTCTAAACAATCTAATCCTATCCACTATTCAGGACATAATGAAAATTATCGAGCTTGTTCCTGAGATCCTCTTTCACCACTGTTATTCCTTTTCCCATCGTTTCCCGACACCAGTTATGGCTGCTATGCTGGAGTGCAGATGTGAGTGGGATACGGGCCTACTTCCCTAATGTAGATCCATTGTATAATGGGGCCGAAGGTGGTTCCCGCACCCCACCAGGTGTGTCCAACCCACCCAACCAGTTTCTTCTGCACGCACTCTACGTCGGAGTTGACGCAATGGCCCATATCGCGTTCGCGGGACTATGTCTTTGCTCTCCCACCCATGAAGCATGGCTTTGGAATGCCATTTAGGTGTCGGGGTGATATTTTCCCTCTCAAAAATTGGAGAAGTGCCATTAAAATATCCTTATACACTCACTCATGTCACCGGGATGAACCCATACCTTGTTTCGATGTCGAAGGGATTGATTCTTCGATGCATCGTGGAAAAGAAGGGAAGAGAATGAGAGAGATTGAGAGCATCTATTATATATGTCATTATGGTTTCTCACCCATCTTTCTTGTGGTGACCCGCATTCCCACCCTTCCCTTCCAGAGAATGAGAGAGATTGAGAGCATCTATTATATATGTCATTATGGTTTCTCACCCATACCATGATCTTCAAGTCTCGCTACCCTTTGTTTCAAGATAGAGAGAGTGCTTCTCTCCCCTTTCAATCTCTCCAGGCAGGTGGCAAAATGACTGAGTTTATTAGCTAAATTTCGACGAGATATTATATATGTTGCGGTGGTTGTCCAGATGCATGAAAATTGATCAGATTCCATTGGGGAAATGAATGAGTTTATTAGCTAAATTTCTACGACATATTATATATGTTGCGGTGGTTGATAAGATTGTCCAAATTTTCCACATTTTCCAGCCAAATTTTCCAGATTTTCAAGTAGGAAAATTCCTCTCCGTTGGTCGAGTCATGCTTACGCATCCTCTCCTTAACAGTCGAGCATGCTTACACATCCTGAGTTTATTAGGGAAATCACTGAAATCTATTCTCTATGTTGCGGTAGTTTTCCAGATGCATGAATTGAGAGCCCCGTGGAAGGACTATAGAGAGTGGAGGGTAGGGCTCAGGTGTATGGCGGCCCAGTCATTTCATCCCATCCTTTTTCTTATCACTAAGGCCCGACGCACTTTGATCAATCGATGGAAGCCTTAGCAGTCGAGCCCCTCTCCTTGACAATCGAGTGTGCTTATGCACCCTGGCAGTTAGGGTTTTCTTATTGGGTGGGGGGGCATCGGAATGAGTGAGTGACTTCATCGATGGCGGCCTTAAACAGTTCGAGCAATGCTTACACATCCTCCTAGGTTATATCAGTCCAGAGATGGGATTGGGGAGCTGGGCTCGGAGTAGGGAGGCCATTTCCAGGAGTGGGAAAAGGGCCCGAGAGGGAAGGAAGCAAAGGCATCCCCATACTACTATGGGCATGAATCGATTAGGAATGAAAGATTGTCATCTCTTTGTCAGATCGTAGTGCTACTATTATATATGTCATTATGGCATGACTCGATAGCCGAAATGACACCAGAAAATGCTGCTATCATATATGTCATTACGCTTTAAGGCTCAACCATCCGTACGGGGAGAAGAAAGACTATTCGTGTCTCTTAACTATAAGGTAAGACCCCCAAACAGATATTTGCTGCTCGCGAAGGCAGAATGACATATCTCGAATGACGTAATTACGTATATAATGAATGTCTGCATCGATATATGTGTCATACCAGATTCGATGTGATTCATTAGTCATTCTTGAGAGATTGAATGATGCTCGTTATATATGTCATTACAGGGACTCTTTCTGACATAAAAAAGTATTTACATTATGTGCATGAAACCATTTAATTTCTCCTACTTGAATCACAACTACAACATGATTAGCTGCAACAGAAGAGCCTTGTTTCAAAGCCTTTCAACAATACAAATTCAAATGTAGAAGATGATGATTCCAAGCTAGTCAACCATACAAATTCAAGTGTAGAAGTCATCCACAATCAAGTTCAACCTTCATGTTCCAAGCCAATCATCAAACCATGGGAATAAATCCAATGCAACAAAAATCAATGTGGCTTAGGATATGAAAAATATGACAACAACTCTGTTGGGCCTCAGTTTTGTCTCATTTTTAACTCAAACTCTCTCATTCTACTGTTTGATTAAATGATTATTATTGCAATTATTTTTTACTTCTTTTGTTTTAACATGATTAAAATACCATTAATGGAAGTTTAATAAGGTTGTATGTTGCAGGTTCAAGTTGATTTGATTATGTTTTGAACCTAAACTTACTTTCCTGCACTGTGCAACAAAGTCCTACACCAATTCAGTTCTTAAAGCATGCCTGCGCTAGTGAAGTTAGCGTTCCTGTACCAGTGAAAGTCTTATAGTGTGCCTGCACTAGTGCAGTTAGCATGCCTGCAGAAGTGCAAGTTTTAAAGCGTGCCTCCACCAATTTGGGGCTTTCATACACTGACACACTTCTGGGAGAATCTGAAAGAGGTTTATGATAAAAATGTCATTTGAAGACTTTCACATAAGCCAAGACACACCCAGGTCATACAGATTTATATTTAGAGAATAATTAATGATACAACCCCAAATTTGTAGAGGTTATCAAACTGCCTATTTACACCTTGATTTCTGCATCGACGAAAGTGAATATCATAATTCAAAAACATGGGTTTTTCTCCCAGCATAGGAAATATAGTAAGCCTCATTCTGTTTTCCAAAATTTGTAATTTTTTAGGAGATACGAAGGGGGCTTTGGAGGAAGTTTGTTAAAAATACCAACTTTTCTAGAATTCTAGAAAATGTCCAGATTTGGGAAATTCGAGGTAAATCTCCACTATTTAAGTAGGGAAACGATTGTACTGATATTCAATTAATGATAATTAGTTTGGATTCAATCTCTGTGATGTTTGCAAAGGATTGAATTGTTTTATGCCATGTTTGGAATGTAAAAAGATTATAAAAGAAGAGTTATGACGCCAAGCCTAGCTAATTAGTTTAGTGAATCAATTAAGTAGAGGGTGGAAGCACACACAGGAAGACACATCGCAAGAGGGAGGGGAAGTTGTTCCAATGTAGCAGCACATGGATTTCAATGTGGAATGCTTCTCCTACTTGCTGGGATTAGCCAATGTCTGCATTATGTAAAAGACTGTTTTTTAATTAATTGAAGCAATTTGTATTCATGCTTTGTCTATTCATCCGTTGAATCTAATGATTTCTATTTTTTTGTGAACTAAGCACTCAAAGAAGGTGCGAGTTAGCTGGGTTGGCCATCAGACCAGCTTGACACCACTCTCATATTTTAAATAACATTTCAATTTTTTGTTTGTTTGCTATGTGAATTTGATTTCTTTACAGTTTATTTCTACCTTTGATTGATGTTATCCAACTAGTTGTGGAATTTTTATTTCCAAGAATTAACTCAATTTGTTTCAATCGATTATTCTTAGTTTTAAGGTTAATTTGAGTTGATCCAAATTGTTTCTATTTCATTTGCTGCATTATTAATAATACTTGCCCATGAAATATTTTAAACAAACATCGTGTCCTTCTATAATCCTCAAGATTGGGTCTGCCATTATGAGCTCTAACTTGAATTCTGTAAATTAATCCAGATCTATTAATTTATATCTAAAGCTGCGATTTTTACTTTTCCTGAGCCGATATTTATAAATAAGGAAACTATACTATGTTTGAATCGATAAATGTTTAATTAATATTATGGTTTCCTTTAACTTTTGGATTGTTGTTACACAGAATCAGTGCAAGCAGAATGTTACCCAGAATTAGAGCAAGCAGAATTAATACAGGCATAACTAGTGCAAGTAGAATGTTACACAAAATTAGTGCAAGAAGATTGTTACACAGAATTAGTGCCAGCAGAACTAGTACAAGTAGAATGTTACACAGAATTAGTGTAAATAGAATTAGTACAAGCAGAAATAGTGCAAGCAGAATAGTTTGAATTTCTTTTGAATTTATTCCAGCATTTATAGTCTTTTTGTGATTGTGTCGGCATGACTTGATTTCCCTTCTGTTTACCTGCAATTAGAATTTCCTTTCGCGTTGATTACTTTTACTTTCCCACATGCTTTTAATTGTTTGGATTGGTGTTTCTTGAAGTAGTGTAGGATTACATTTATTAATCGCAATATAGGCTACAATTTGTTTTGGAGGTTACCATGGACTCTCTCTAGATTTTCCAGTGTTGCATCTTGAAGTTTACGAACTCTCTGGATTGACAAATTAAATGTTGGTACATTTATAGACCCTATACTGCACCCAACGTTTTTGTGCCATTACTGGGGAGGCGCTTAGGGGATTGACCTTAGTGACATGCAATATTTGTTCACCTAGTTTCTCTTGCAATTTTATGTTCTTTGAATTTATTTCTTTCCTAAATTTTTTCTTTAAGGTTTCTCATTTTATTTAATGTTGTAAGAACCCCCAACCCACCTTACACACATATATACACTATTCATGTGTTATTAAATGTACCAGTGGTCTTGTTGAAGATAGAAAAATGGTATTTTGAGGAATTTTTTCAATGAAATGTTTGAGGCTAACATCAATCATTCAATGCACCTATTTTATTGATTAATTGGAAGAAACATTCAAACAAGGAGTCTCAAAGTAGTACATGGAGAACCTCTTTTAGTTTCGTAAGAAATGGAAAACATTGTTATTTGAATTTCCTATCAAAGATCTAGGAGTGGCTGAAATGCATAATGTTTCCCCATCTGCACTACCAAAATTTCATGGTTTGGAAAATGAAGATCCATATACATTCTTATTTGAGCTTGAAGTACTTTGTAGAGGATATGGTTATTGTACTAATTCTCAAAGGTTTCAAGTGTTTCTTTTACTGTTTAAGGAGCAACTCTCTGATGGTTCATGAGCCTTGGTGGGAACTGCATTCAAACATGGGAAGACATGAAGAATGCATTCTTAGAGAAATATCAAAACTATTGCCAGGATGGTGAAGATAATTTTGGAATAACACAAGGGGAAATGAAAGATTGGAGGATTATGTGGAGCGATTTAGATACAACCTCCAAAAACCAAAACATAGGAATTTGCTAAACGATACTTTGAAAAGGCTCCTACTCAAAGGAATCAAAGACGAGTTTTAAGAACCTTTAAATATAATAGGAGAAAGTGATGTTTCTCACTTACCATATGATGATGTTTGTAAATTATGCATTAGTTATTCAAGAGGAAACTCCAAGATTGGTAAGAATTCTAGAGAATTTTCTTCTCAATTTTTGAAATCTACTACAAAAATAGGCTCTACAAAATATTTTCTAAATTTATAATTGGATGATTTGCAGGAAGAATGGAAGAAGTGTAAAGAGGATCATTCAATAAATTATTTCCCATCACTGTCGGCATTTCAACGGGTATTAAAGGAATCAAGTAAGGAAGTAAATCGACCGCCAGGTATAACTCAAAATTCATCATCATTTAATACTTCGAATAATATTTATTGTCCTCAACAGGTTCCTAAACACATCTACAACCGTATAGTCCCATGTAAAACTTATACTCCTTTGATTCAATACCCCACCTTATGGCCGCAATGGCCCTCATCCTTGAGCCAAATATCTCCATGGCATCAAGAATCATTTGGATCTTTTTCTCTAGGGAAATATCCCATGCAAATTCAATCATATGAGCACAAAAAACAATCACAATTTCTTTTCAACACACCATTATGTTATCCTCCTCCATGTTCCCAGCTGCATGTGCAACCTTATCTTAACCCTAGTCCATATCCTCATCCATATCCTAACCTTAATCCATACCCTAACCCTAGTCCATGCTCCCATCCATACCCTAACCGTAATCCCAATCGAGACCCTAATCCAAACCATCAAGTTGCACAACAATTTGAACCTCCTATTCTTTCTGTTGATTCCCATATTGAACACGATGTTACACCTTCCATATTGGGAAAGGGAATGAATTTGGAAACTTAACCCATTATCGTAGAACATTTACCTCGAGAAGATATAATTCAAAGACCACATGAGGATTAACCTTTCATTGGAACTTGTTCTGAAAATGTTGTTGAAACTCAAAGCCCTAGAATCTCTCTCAACCTTTCTTGTGAATCTAAAAATCAAATATTTGAGCCTGAATTTGAGGGATTTATCTTTTGTCTTTCATTAGATTTTTTGTGCTTACAAGAGAATGACTATCAAACTGTGGAAGACTTGCATCAGTTGGAGAATCATAAATACGTAGATTCCATTGAATCCTGGTTTCAAGAAACCATCAATCCATCTTATTTATTCATCATTCAAAAACTCTTGGTACCATGGCAATTAAAGAAACTGGTTTCTCACACTTTGGTAAGTATTGAAGTTTATTCTTTAAAACTAAGTGTGATTATAATCAACATTTTGTTACGCACATGGCTTCATTGGAAGTATGCCTACACTTAAAGGTGATATTTCTCTCTTTAAAAATAGGGTAGGGTAATGAATAAAGATGAATAAAAACATTCTTGAACTTGTGATTCCATAAAAGCACAACTTTTGAAATTTTTATTATTGCGCATTGTTATGGTAAAACTTGTGAAAAGTACTTTACACTTAATGCTTCATATTTTTGAAGTGACTTTGATTGTGGATCAATATGTATTACTATAAGTTACATGTAATACTTTTCTCTTATTCTAACAAACTATCATCCGTAAAATCTTTTCAAGTTCCTCTTCGAAGGAATCAATGAAAACCCTCTTATGGTGGACCATGTTTCCAAAACCCTAATAAGCTTTCATAAAGAACCCTAGCATGATAAAATCAAGGAATCTTTTTGGTCATTATTTGAGATGTTTTTAAATAAAGTTCTTAGTGTAGCATAACTGACCAGTAAAGAGTAGTAATTAAAATATTTTCACACCATCTTGCACTCTTAAGGAGTAGACTTGCTTCCCCACCTATTAAGTAATCCATCTGAGGTTAATCATAATTTGAGTTGAAAAAAAAAAACATAAACGAATTAATTCAGGGATAGCAGGTCTCATTGCGAGTCGACCTACTATGATCATGGGTCCTAAGGAGAATGACGTAACTACACTAGTCACCAAGCTAGGGTAATGGATTTCAGTTGAAAAACTGAAAGACAAGAGGTCTCATCGCGAGCTGGCTTGTTCATTCTTCTTAGTTCTTGTGAATAGCATTGTCGTTCGCTGGCTACCAAGCTAGGACAACGTCCTTCAATTAACTTATAAAAAGAAAAAAAGTAAATGCTCATAAATAACTCTGAATCTATATCTAATAGGTGGGACACAAGCATTTCGTAAGGTTAAAAGGTATCCTTATCGAGGCTATGGACGCTTGCTGGAAGCAGGGCCATGCTTGTGGTATTAAATTTAACTCTACACTATAATTTACTTGGTTTATTTTTCTTTCCGTGAACTCACTATCAATCTCTTTGAGAATGGATTTAAAATCCTTCTGTTGTTATACCTTGGAGTTCTATCTTTTTGGAATGATTTTTATGGACGTGGGGACCCTTAGTGTAGGTAATTAACTGTGCTCAGATAAAAGGAGCTTTAACTATACATGGATAATGGTAAAATAATCATTATAAGAAAGCATTACTATGTCTACCTGTAACACCATATCTTTTAAATCATGTCACTCATGTTTATAATGAGGATGTTAAAGTGAAACTTTTGATCACTGATGCCTCCGAGATATTATTTTTTAAAATTTTAAAAGTTGTCTTATTTTCTCAAGTAATAACACCATCCTTGCAATTTATTTTTTCCATGGTAGTTTTCGTTTTATGTTTTCTTGAGATCAGTTTAAGTAAATAAAAAGTCTAACAGACACTCTGTTTTTGAGAGCAAGCTTTATCAAGCATAGGAAATGAAATCATGCAGAATTGTAGGAACATCATTATGAATGTTTATACATGTTTCTAATTTTTTTAAACCTACAGAGAATAAGTAATGCTACAGCCTTGAATTTGTAGCGGTTATCAAATTACCTATTTACACCTCGATTTCTGCATCGATCAAAGTGAATCTAATAATTTGGAAAAATGGGTTTTTCTCCCAGCATAGGAGCAAGCCTCGGTCCATTTTCCAAAATTTGTAATGGTTAAGGAGATACAAAGGGGGATTTGGAGGAAGTTTGTTAAAAATACTAACTTTTCTAGAATTCTAGAAAATGCCTTGATTTGGGAAACTCGTGCTAAATCTCCATTATTTTAGTAGGGAAACAATTGTACTGATATTCTATTAATGATAATTAGTTGGGATCCAATCCACATGATGTTTTCAAAGGATTGTATTGCTTTATGCCAAGTTTGGAATGTAAAAATATTATAAAAGAAGAGCTATGGATCCAAGCCTAGCTAACTAATTTAGTCAATCAATTAAGTAGAGGGAAAAAGCATGCACATGCAAGAACAACATAGAAGGGAGGAGAAGTTGTTCCAATGTAGAAAAACGTGCATTTCAGTGTGGAATGCTTCTTGTACTTATTGGGATTAGCTTATGTCTGTATTATGTAGAACACTATGTAGCAATTTTTATTCATGCTTTGTCTATTCATCTATTGCATCTAATGGTTTCTATTTATGTGTGAACTAGGCACTAAAAGAGGGTACGTGTTCGCTGGGTTGGCCACCAGACCAGCTTGACACCGCTCTCATATTTTAAATAGAATTTCAATTTTTTGTTTGTTTGCTATGCGAATTTGATTTCTTTACAGTTTATTTCTGCCTTCGATTGATGTTATCTAACTTGCTGCAGATGCTTTATTTCCAAAAATTAATTCGATTTGTTGCAATCCATTATTCTTAGTTTTAAGGTTAATTTGAGTTGCTGCAAATTGTTTCTATTTCATTTGCAACATTATTAATTATACTTGCACCTGAAATATTTTAAACAAACATCATGTCCTTTCAGAATCAGTAGGAGTGGCTCTGCCTTTATGAGCTCTAACTCGAATTCTGTAAATTAATCCATATCTATTAATTTATATCTAAAGATGTGATTCTTACATTTGTTGAGCTGATATTTATAAATAAGGAAACTAGACTATGTTTGAATCGATAAATGTTTAATTAATATTATGGTTTCCTTTAACTTCTGGATTGTTGTTACACAGAATTAGTGCAAGTAGAATTAGTGCAGGCAGAATAAGTTCAAGCAGAATGTTACACGAAATTAGTGCAAGGATATTGTTACATAGAATTAGTGCAAGCAGAATTCGTATAGGTAGAATTAGTGCAAGAAGAATCTTACACTGAATAAATGCAAGAAGATTGTTACATAGAATTAGTGCAAGCAAAATTAGTACATGCACAATTAGTGCAAGCAGAATTGTTTGAATTTCTTTTGAATTTATTCCAACATTTAGAGTCTTTTCATTATTTTTCTAGCACCACTTGATTTTCAGTTCTGGTTTCCCTTCTGTTTACTTGCAATTAGAATTTCCTTTTTCATTGATTGCTTTTAATTTCCCGCATGCTTTTAATTGTTTGGATTGGTGTTTCTCAAACTAGTGTAGGATTACATTTATTAATTGCCAGATAGACTAGAATTTGTTTTGTAGGATACCAGGGACTCTCTCTGGCATTTCCAATGCTGCGTCTCAAAGTTCACGAACTCTCTGGATTGAAAAATTACATGTTGGTACATTTATAGGCCCTATACTGCACCCAATAAACTTGCATATCCAAGATTATTCCAACCCAATCAAGTTCACCAGTGGAGGATTTCTTGATCAAGTAACATTAGAAAGCCATGATAAAATTAAAGGAAAGCCTAAATGCAAACATTGTCTAAGAACAGGTCATATGGAAGATCATTGTTTTGAACTCCATCCTTGTCACCATTGTGGTAAGAAAAATCACTCATCTGAAAGATGTTGAAAACAAAAATGACCAGCTAGATTGAAGATAAATAATGCATGGATTGATCCTTGGGAGTGGTCATCTATAGTCAAATGATTATATAATTTTTATTGTAGAATTAAATCTCACATATTGCATCCAACAATTAAATGACAATGGTACTCTCATGTGTTTGGAAGGGGGAGTATAACAATGAAACTCTCCTACATCTAAATGGGAGGGTTAGGGGGGACAGGAATTCAAAAACGAATGTAGACGTTCTATCCTTTCATTTATTAAAGGGTGGAATTGATGGTTGTCATACTAAAAGTTTTCGAAAACATTTGCTTTTTCTAGCGGGCATCGAAATTTTTCGGTGGGAAAGCTATTAGGATGCTGATTGAGAGCATTTGTATACATGCTTTTGTTCACTGGATGGTCATTGGACCAAACAAAGGATAGATGAATCCTTTTGTAGTACAACTTTAATTGATTGAGTTGTCAAGAATTTTCACAATTCACTTCTCTTGGTTTTCTCTCTTCACATTAGAGTTTTCGACATCTAGTTTTGGCGAGTTTTCGCTTTAGTTTTTAAGAAAATTAAAGTTTTATTCAATTTAATTTTTAAGAAAATCAAGTTTTTTAAATTAAAAAAATGAGAAGAGTTTATTAAAATAAGAAAATTGAAAACAAGTATCAGGTTGTTAGGCTTTCCTGGAAATTTTCTAGGAAATCAATTTTGTGTGATTTCAGGAAATAAGTGTTGGATAAAAAAATAAAAAGAGAAATGATTGAGTAATCATTAAAAATTAATATTAAAACTTTACAAATAACCGTTCGCAATTAAAGTGTCCCTTATTTCTTGCTTTCATATTATATGGTAAGAATAATGACATCGTGAAAAGCATAATTGTGTCAGACGAGCCATAATGCCTCGTTATGGTAAACTGAGACTTATAACGCTCTGTCAAAGGATGACAAATCATATAAAGATTTGTTTCAACCATAGTACTATATATATTTGTCACTAAAATAAATGAGGGAGGGATCATATATATTGTTTTTAAAGATAGGTGCACCATAAATATATAAAGAAATACATATATGGGTTTTGTTGGTTTTTTCTATTGAGGGGCATTTTTCTTTAATTTTCCTTTGCCCTTATTTTTACCTCTAGGTTGTTGATATTTACTAGTTGATGCAGATTGAACTGTGTTAATCTCATAAGTATTAATAGGAGTAGTCATAACAGAAAGAGTGTTTTGAACAACAACAGTGGGATTAGACTTAGGATTAGAGTGGCCTACTCGTTTCCTCATTGATTGTTGATTAATCGAACCAATCACACCATTCATAGCATGAGATTATGTAGGCATTAGTGGAATAGTATTCAATGGGTGAGGAGAATTAGGAATTTTATCGTACAACATGAAAAATTGTGAATAAACAAGATTTAGATATTGGGAACAAGCAATAACTGCATGTTCCTCAATAACAACTCCACCTTTGGCAACATCTTCAGTAGTAGTAGGAAGTAATGACTTAACAAAACATTATGTTAGTAACTAATTGGGGATATAAGATTTAGATAAATGATGATGGTGTCTCCATTCATGTATATGATCAGAAATATGTGTTGAGTCTGATAATTGTAATGAAGTCAAAATCTCAGTACAACTTTCATATCAAATTGGTAATTGAAAATGAGTAAAAATGTTGTTTCCAAAGAGTTTAAATTACCAAAGAATGCTCGTGGTAATTCGATATACCACGTAGCTGCAAGACCTGTAAGAGTCCAATGGAAAATATGTAGTCAAATAGAATCATCATTTAAGGAGTTATATGAACACCATAAATGATAATTCATCACATGATTTGATGGGTATTCTCTAGGTTTACCATCAAATTTCGACATAACACTTGGTAACTTTGCAGGAATAGGTGGCCATTAAGGATGATGATAAATCGAATCATTGCTAAGCTGTGATAAATTGGGTAAGTCTAATGTAGAAATAAATGGTAACTTCCAATTGAAATCAAGTTTATGATATTGGTAGCCTTGTGGATAAATTCCAACCTCCATAGGAGGATACCCAAGATATCTTGGAATAGGTTGTTCCATAGGAATTTGCATTCCACTAAGACAAGTCAAAGGAGGAAATCCAAGGTAATCTAGAGTAGGTTGAGTTCTAAGTGGAACTCCTTAGAAAGGTTGAATTATTTGCATTTGAAGATAGCCTTGACGTGGTACTTGGAGTATACCTTGAATAGGTTTCCCAATGGGTATTTGAGGTGTACCTTGAATAGGTTGACCAATAGGTATCTGAGGTACGCCCTGACAAGGTTGACCATAAGGAATCTATGGTATACCTTGGGTAGGTTGACGAGAGGGAATATGAGGTACACTAACATAAGCAAGGTTTCAAGGAGTACTAGTCATTCCTAGGGATGGGGCACCGGTAAGAGGTTGAGTTCCAATAGGTTGTGAGCATTGAGCCATTCACATTTATAGTTTAAATATTATATTGGAATTTTCTTCTAAAATTACTTAAGAATATGTATTAAATTTGTAAAATTAAATAAACTCCTATGTGACACTAAATCATGTTTAAAGCATTGGCCATTCACATTTATAGCTTAAATATTATATTGGAGTTTTCTTCTAAAAGTACTTAAGAACATGTCTTAAATTTATAAAATTAAAGAAAATCCTATCTCACATTCCTTGTGAATCTTACCTCATGTTTTTATGAGGTATCATCCATTAGAAGATGTAGAACCCACATGGGTTTATGGTGAAAATTTATTTAGTAATACTTTCTTGGCATCAGTTTAAATATGTAGTGTTAGTATATTTCATGGATAAATAAATACAAAACCTACCTTTATTTGTTCTGTTTTGTTTTTTTGGTTATTTGAGGATATAAATCCCACTTTGAGTTATTTGAGGATGATGTTTTCTCTTTATATATATATAGACACACACACACACACACACACACACACACACACACACACATGTATTTCTATTCTATTTTATGTTCTTGGTGTTGCATGGCCATGAATACAAAATGATATTTCTACTGGAGAACATATTTATATTTCTAATAATTTACAAGTGGATAGTAGGTTTTTCTCAGCATCATCATTTGTGAAAATCAAACTATCGAGAAAAACAAAGATATTTAATTTTTAAGAAAATTAAAGTTTTTTAAGTACGAAAAAGAGAAAGGTTTTTTAAAATAGTAAAATTCAAAACAAATATCAGGTTGTTATGCTTTCCGGGAAATTTTATAGGAAATAAATTTTGTGTGTTTTCATGAAATAATTGTTGGATACAAAAATTAAAAATAGAAATGATTTACTAATCACTAAAGATTAATATTAAAAATTTACAAATAACTGTTCACAATTAAAGCACACATTATTGTTTTCTTTCACACTAGTTGAGGCTGATAGACTAGTATTTGTTGCCTTCATACTAGTTGAGGTTGACATACTAGTTGACACTGACACACTAGTATTTGTAAGAATTATAACATCGTGAAAAGCATAGTGGTATCACACGGGCCATAATGCCTCGTTATGGTAAACCAAGACTTATACTTCTATGCAAAAGGATGACAAAGCATATAAAGTTTTGTTTCAACGATAGTCTTGTATATATTTGTCACTAAAAGGAACGAGTGAGAGATTTTACATTAGGGGAATTTTGAGGTCTAAAATGGGCCTCCTAAGAAAAATGTACAACCAAAATAAACTTTATAAGAACCAATAGGGTTCAAGATGATGATGTCAACCATGGGGATGATTCACCATTTTTGGAGTAAAAAAGTAAAAATATTAAAAAATAATAAAATAATAAAACTACTTTTCAACTCGTATTTTCAACTTATCTCTCTAAGGTTTTAATCAAATTTCGAGTGGGATTACTCGAAAGTATGTAACATCGGTACTCCTCAGATGAGTAATCAAATTCTGCATCCAATGAGTGTTACCACTCGAAATTTGAGTAAAACCATAGGGAGATAAGTTGAAAATACGAGTTGAAAAAATCGTTTTTTCCTTTCTTCCCTCTAAAATTTGATGATGTAATCTAATCTTATTTTATTATTTCCACTATAATTTCCTTAGGAGGCATATTTAGACCTCAAAATTCCCCTATTGTATATTGTTTTTAAAGGTAGATCCATTGTCAATATATCCAGAAATTCATTGTGTGCTCAACATGTTATCGTGCTTATAATGGTATAGATCCATTTTAGTTATGGATTTAACATGAGTTGAGATGGATCAAATTTGTTCATGTGTAAATTTATTTTAGAGTGCAAAAAACAATGTGTAATTGTTTATTGGTTAAATTGTATTTTTGAATGTTAGGGAGATTACATAACATGTCTATTTTAACCACAGATTTAACATGAGTTGAGAGAGATCAAATTTCTTCATGTGTAAATGTACTTTCGAGTGAAAAAAACCAATGTGTAACTGTTTATTGTTCAATTTTTTTTTTGAATGTTATAGAGATTACATAACATGTTCATTGATTTTAATCAATCCACATTACATAGATTTTTTGTTATTGATATATTTTTAAGTATACATCAATATTTTTTTCTTTCTAAATATGACTAATTCTATTAATGTAACAACAAATAGTACATGGAGGCACTGGCCTCTGCAGATCCTGTCTTAGATTATGCCATGTTTAGAAAACAATAACAGGAAATGACTACCCACATTAGGGAAACCAGTCTAAAACTAGAGGAGTGTGCTGCCCACGCAGGGGAACCAGCTTGTAAAACCATAGTGGAATAGTTTTTTTAACAAAACATAAAAAATGACAACAATTACAAAAAGAAACAACTAAGAAGATCCCTAAGTTTGGTGATTGGGAGATAAAAACTTGAAGTAAACTTTGGCAGGCTAGGTGTCTTTAGGTGGCGGAGGTTCCTTCACAATTAGACACCTGTATGCCTCCATGTCATCTTATTTGTGTTGTTGATCTCTCGTCGTAGCTTCCATATTTGTGTAGCCGCTTGGAATATTGTGTCCCAGAGCTGTGCGTATTCGGTTTGGAGCTTCATCATGGGTTCTGCATGTATAGAGCTTCTACCATGAATTTTCCTTCTGCTAGTGTTGCGAGCTGGGACATTAGAGCTTTGAGGCTCCTCTCTGAAAGAAATTGAAATGGTAGCAATTACGCAAGGGAATTCCATCGTGCAATGAAACTGAAATTGGGTGAAGTGGCTGGGTTGCAGTGTCAGGACAGAGGCAGCTGGTAGCCGAGGAGCCTCATTAGCATGCTTAGAGCCAGCCATCTGAGCATGCCCAACATGCCCCCTACCACTACGGGTTGCAAGATAACGACCCATGGAATGAGCCGTCGTCGAGGGGGAGGAGGAATCCAAAGGGGTAGAGTCAGAAAGAAATAACGAGAGGGTAGAGCCACTTGCCAATATAGATTTGTTGTGCTGTACCGACGCAATTAAACACCCGCATCTGGGAATGTATACATTAATATTAATTCATATTAAAATGTTTTATTCATAACTCACATTGGATATTTTATTTTACACAACATTAAAATATTTTATTCTAACATTTTTTCTATATATAGATATATATGAAGTTGATATCACGTGTTAAAATAGTTTTGAAAAGTATAAGGTTTAAACATCTTACTCACATATTTTATTATTATTTTTTATTACAACGGACAATTTTTTATTTAGAATATATTTTATTTTTATTTTAAGAAGGAAGAACATACTTACACGTAAACTTACTTCATATTGGGTTGTAGAATGAGTCTCTTGACTCAACAAGAGAAGCATTATTTGTTAAATTTGTGAGCATGGAGGCACATAGTAAGTCGTGTACTTCAAATGACAAAGTGAAGAACAATGTTAAGGCTATTTTTCATAACAAATGTGGGGCAATGCAAAATGCCTGTGGGGAAATTCTCTTTCAAGAGTCAAATATTAACACACATGGTACTCACTGATCGAGATTAAAAGCATATTAATTTACTAGCAATGTGAACTTGAGATTTATACACATTCTTCATTAAGACAAATGTCGATGATGGAGATTAAAAGCATATATATTTACTAGCAATGTGAACTCGATATTTCTACACATGCTTCGTTAAGACAAATGAGATGCGGTGGATAGTAGTTGTAAAATTATTAGAGCATAAATACAAATCTAGCTGAAGAATAATGACACAAACTTGTAAGAATTGAAAAGAAAATTAAAATTGAGTATGAATTCAATTATACAATATTAGTCTAAGAATCAATACATAAAGCAACTAAGTTAAGCTTAGTTGTACATGAAATAACTAAGGATAATTAAAGTTGTTAACACATACTCTTTGGGATTAGGTAAATCCATGTAAAATAGTGTAAATAGAAAATAAGGAGAATTGGAATATGAAGAGACACTGGGAGATGAAGCCCAAGAGTCTCTCCCTCCATGTATATACTTATGATCAACCTTAATGCAAAAGCACAATTCATTTTTAGGAGTTACCAATTAGCCTGACACGGTATCAGAGCACAGGACCCAACCTCTAGTTTTGGCTTCCTTCCTACCCTTGTAACTCCCTCCTACCTCTGTTCTGCATATTTTTCAAAACTGACACCTCTGGAATCCCTCCATTTTTTCAAATCACCATATCTCCTCAGTGGAATTGTTGAAAGAGTGATTGCTATCATAGAGACATGTTGAGTAGTTTCCAAAGATAATATTCCTTCTTCAATAGGTTCCCAAAAATCATTTATGCTTGTCGAGCTGAGTGTTGTATTCTGATACAATCCAGGAACCTTTTATTTTATAATCTTTGTGGTAGCCATGGTCTTGCGTATTGCTTTTCTCATTATTTTAATACAATTTCTGGCATCGTCTGTGGGAATTAAACCCATGACCATGAGCCACGACAAGGGAGAAATTATTTCATCTTCTGCACATAAGTGCATGTAGGGTCTTCGAGCTCAAAAGTGATAGAAAACAGTGGAAAATATTTAGAAGCAACTATGAGATGGGGCGTTGAAGGCAGAAAGGTGTGAGCTGGTGTATTGAAGCTAGAGGCAATGTAACTATTGGATTTTAATTATCCCTGAAAATACTATGTTGCAAAGTTACCAAACGTTGAATAGTCTCCTCTCCTGCCTGAATGGTATGTTGATCTTTTTAGTGACTATGAGCTGATGCATTGTGTATGCTATTTAATATTAGAATTGGTGAATGGTATTATGATGAATGATATTACACTAAATCGTATTGCGGTGTATGGTATTACATTGTGTACATTTATATGTATAACACCTTTGTTATATAACTAATCCAGGTGGATGTTGGTGGCCACCCACCTATCCCACTTGGACCCCCACAACTGTCTCTTTCATTTTTCCAATTTCTGTAATTGTAGCAGAATTTACTATATTTAGCATTTTTTCAGGTCCTAAACTTCTGGAGTCATTTTGAGGCCCTAAATGACATTTTTAAGGAAATTTGGGAGCAACATAGGTCCATGGACCAATGTTTCTCTTCCAAAAGTTATTGTGCTCAGATAGATCTTTCTAATGAGCTATTGTACGCATCAAATGAAGATCAGGTGCCAAGTTAAGACCTTAGGAAGTTGATGTACCAAATTACCCAAAACAGGGCCCACAATTTGGTGTTTCATCTTCTAGGGTTAGGTTTTGGGATGCTAAGGGTTTTCCATTGTTTCTCAACAATAAATAAGCCTTTGAGCTGCATTGTAACAAAGATTAAAGGCATGTAGCCGCCACATCTCTTCTCATAGATAAGCTACCATTGCCCTAGTTGGTTTATTTCCATTTCTGTTTGTAAGCATATTTCAGTATTTTACATTAATGAAAGGAAATATTATTTCCGCTAAATCTTTATGTTTATGGTTATCTCTCTAATTTGTTGCATTCCTGTTTAAATCTGGATCAGCGGTATCAGAGTGGTTTGCTTTTTCTCTCTTTTTCTTTGCATGTCCCCAATGAGGCTGGGATATAAGGAGTTAGGGCTTGAACTAGTCGAACCTTTGGAAGAACAACCTTGCAAATCCCGACGGTCTCCCATGGCAGATGAAAAGAAAGATGAGGGGGCAAGAGACCTTATCAAAATCTTACTTGAAGAAGCCCTTGAGCAACAAAGGAACACAATGATGGACAACTTTGCCCAAATTCTTCAGTGGCTACTAAGAGGTGACGCATCGGCTTCCAACAGCTTCTCTGGAAATGCCATGCCCTTTAAGGTACAAGGTAATTTTGAAATCCCCATATTCGAGGGTCAAATAGATGCAGATGTTGTAGATAAATGGCTAAATCTGCTAGAGGGTTATTTTTCTATTCATGAATTTTCGAGTCAAGAAAAGATTGTTTTCACTCTTCTCAAAGCAGCCCCCCACGTCAAGGACTGATGGGAAACGTACTGCCAATAGAAGGATGAAAGTACGAACTCACTGTTTTCAGCCGCACCCACTTGGAATTCCTTTTAGGATGCCATAAAGGAGCAGTACTACCCTATCAAAAGGTATGAGGACAAATACATAAAGTGGACCACGCTGCGATAGGGATGGGACCAAGATGTGCCAGAGTTCACAAACATTTTTCATAGGCTTCACACACAGTTGGGTATCAAGGATTCCGATCTACATTTGGTACTCAATACCACGACTGCCTACACAAATAGATCTAGGAAGAGATGGAGTTCCTAAACATCTCTTCTCTTGGCATGACGTATCGATACAATCGAGCAAAATCTCAAAGAGAAGAAACGAGACTTTGGATCTGCGAATCTGAAGACCAAAGGACAAAGCCAAGGCGGGGTGACCCAAGGCAACCCGTCGAAGCTGCAAGAAAAGAACAACACCACAAGTCGAAGAAGGAGATAGGAAAGTGGTGGGAGTTCCACAAGAGCCCCACTCACAACAGAAGTGAGTGTCGAACCAAGCAATCATTGGTGGCTGAGTTGAAGGTTTTCGAATCAGATGCATGTTCTGACCCTGAGTCAGAACCCAACAAGGGGAATGGAAAAGGGAAGAAAATCATTGATGCGGAGCCCAGCATCACTATTACCACTGCCAAGATACAAAAGAATAGCTCGAAGATCCAGAGGAGGGGGAGTGACTTTTCCACTCACAAATGTGGGTGAAGGGTTCACCACTGCAATTCATTATCGAAAATAGCAGCTAAAAGAACCTCATTTCAGAAGAGGTTGTGAAGTGGTTGAGCCTATCGACTACACCACACCCGCAACCGTACAATATCAGGTGGCTTCACCAAGGACAAGATCTCCGAGTTTTCCAGTGGTTCCACCTTTCCTATAGCATCAAACCCTTCATAGATGAGGTATTGTGTGATGTTGCGCCTTTGGATGTTTGTGATGTACTATTTGGTTAGCCATACTTGTGGAGGTGACATGTTGTATATGAATCAAGGCATCGCATTATTTTTATTTCTTTGTGTAATTCATTATATAGGATACCAGAGGTAGCCCCATCTACCACCACCTCTTTGATCGCTGCTAAGAAAGGCAACAAGCTCATCTCAGAGACTAGGAAATTTATTTTCTATCTGGTTTGCTCCCAAAGTAAGAGGAAGATCGTTGCCACATCCATGATCCCTGTGAAGGGTTCCTCCACGCAACAACAACAACAAAGGGATATGGTCATGAAAGAACACAAGAACAACTTCTCCTCACCCACAGGCATACCACACAAGCTTCAGGTGAGCAACAAATTATGGTTGCATCTGCAGAAAGAACGCCTTACAAGAGCCCATCAGAAGCTACGACCACACTTACATGGTCCTTACACCATTACCAAGGCTATATGAAATAATGCATTGGAGCACAACATTCCTCCATTCCTTCGCTTGCACCAAGTGTTCAATGTGTATCGCCCTTGACCATGCTGCCCACCATTACTGGACACATCCGAGATTACAAAACAACTCACCATGGACCAAGTTCAGCAGATGGAGGAGCTCAACGTAATGGGGACCATTGCTTCCTAAGGGGGGAGGAATGATCTAGGTGGATGTTGGTGGCCACCCACTTATCCCACTTGGACCCCCACAACTGTCTCTTTCAGTTTTTCAATTTCCGTAATTGTAGCACAATTTACTATTTTTAGCAGTTTTTCAGGTCCTAAGGTTCTGGAGCCGTCTTGAGGCCCTAAACGAAGTTTTTTGGGAATTCTTCGAGAAACATGGGTCCATGGACCGATCTTTCTCTTCCCAAAGTTGTAGTTCTTGGACAAATCTTTCTAACGAGCTATTGTACATGTTAAACGAATAGTGGGTGCGAAAATTACAACCTCAGGAAGTTGATGTACCAACTTACCCAAAACGGGGCCCATAATTTGGCGTTTCATCTTCTAGGGTTAGATTTTGGGATGTTATGGGTTTTCCATTGTTTCTCAACAATAAATAGGCCTTCGAGCCTCATTGTAACAGAGTTTAGAGGCATGTAGCCACCACATCTCTTCTCAGAGATAAGCTACCATCATCCTAGCTGGTTTATTTACATTTCTATTTGTAAACATATTTCAATATTTTACATTAATGAAATGAAGTATTATTTCCACTGCATCTTTGTGTTTATGGTTATCTCTGTAATTTTTTTGTTGCATTCCTGTTTAAATTTGGATCAATAACTCCACCATATATCGTATATCGCCCTCCTCATGGTCCCATAAACCATCCTCTCTCCATACCACCAAACTGCCATACTTAGTATATACTCTATTAGAGCCTCAATCTACCTCAAGCTGAAGGAAGGTAGGTCTAGGGTAACATCAAACCATGCTTAACCTGGTAGCTAGCCCTACCAGGTAGGGAGAGGGTTTTCTCCTTGTCAATCTCAATTAGGATATTGGAAATTAGGGCTTGAGATGACTGAATTTAATGTAGATTTTAGGCTAGGTATAGTAGCTTAGACGATTTGATTGGATTTTTTTTAGGTCGAAAACAACAATAGAAAGGGTGATTAGACTATGGAATCGATGTCAGTTTCTGCCAACAAACTTGGGGAAAATTAAGTACCATGTTCAGCCAGATAAAGATTGTGAATGTGAGTAGCATAGGGTAGAAGGCCTATTGCCCTGCAGGCATCAAACAAAGGATGGATATGCAACAACAACTTTAGATGAAAGAGAATAACGAGGTTGCTCAACAGAGCATCTAGCAAAGGATGAATTCTACTAAGACAACCATTACAACTAACAGCAAAATCATCATGAAAGGAGCATCATTACGGATGAATTCCTAACATATAATTTAGATAATGCTGAAACAAAGCATAAAAACATAATGTGTAAGTGAATTACATGAAAAACATACTGAACAATAATAATGTGATGGATCCCAGGTCCAAAGGGCAAAAATTGCTTTATTAAAATGATATTTAGGAAAATTTTGCATAATGCCAAGAAACCTCTCTACTGCCAAAATTCAACCTCTACACTATGAAATTCATAAAATTTATACATTTAGCTCATTCCTGTATTACTGGAATTGAGCTCAACCATCTTCTTCAAAATAGAATCAATGACATTAAACTTGGACCAAATTTCTAAAAATAGGTGTTGAAGATGAACTCGTATCTCCTAAACCATAGCATCTATTATAAAACTGAAAACGGTTTTGTATATAAGGTCATTTTGGATAAAAACCTCTCTCAAATTCTGGAAATTCATTTCCAGTTGCTCGAAATCTGTGCCACAAAATCATCTCTAAAACAGAAAATCATTAAAAACTTAAATCTGTCAAAATGAGCTATAAAGGTCTAGTCACATATTCAAATTCACAAGAACTGTGAATAAACTAAAAGAGGTTTTTGTTATATGGCTTGTGTTTAACAAAAAAATCCTTGGTTTTTTCAAAATTACTTTCCATATGTTGTAAAATTGCACCGCACTAAAATGACTAAAACAATAAAAAATATGAAATATTTGCTTTGTTTTAATGTAGGCTCCAAATATCATTGCATATCTCCTACATAGTAGACCTTGTGCATAAAATTAAGGAGGTTTGTGTTATTTGGTATGTGATGGACAAAAACCTCTTTCACTTTTGAAAAATTCATTACCATTATTTCAGAAACTGATCTTGTACTAAACTTGTCATTGTGTGCAGCAACTGACCTCAAAACATGCATAACCAAGAATTACTCATTCATTTTGATCATATCTTCAGATCCAGAAATTGGTTATGGGAGTGTGATATATTGTTGGAAATATTTTTCTGAGCTTCTTCTAATGGAAATACTTAGGATATGATTTGCACTGAAGATCATGTGCAAAACATCTCTGAAAGCTAGACATAGTAAGAGCCCATTTTGATCCCTGGTGATAGGCTGCAAAGACTGGAACTAACATACTCCTCCATACTCCATATCTTCCTCCACATACCCCCACTATACCACACTGGTTATACCACTTTACTTATAAAACTTGACTCATACATTGGTTAACTATGCCATAGCGGTTATACCACTTTCCCAATGCTCGGTTATAACATATATCTTCGATGTTGAATGGTAAAACATATAACTTCTACAAATTGTTGAATGGGACCTCCCACCAAAGATGTGTAATACTTTGCCTCCCATTATAAGTATATATTTAAATCAATACTTTTCCTGCCACCTCTCGCTTGGTGGTATTACTCCTCCGTTGGTTTTATAATATATAATGCTTTGATAATTAACCCCTTCCCCATATAACTCCTCCCCCATATAACATCTCCCCCATACATTGACTCCTCCATTTCAGATCTCCCCTCCACCACATAACCCCTCCCTCAGTTAATAACTTTGATGTATTATTCCTCACTGTTTTTTTTTTCCAAAGTTAAAAGAGTTTTCCACCAGAAGTGCATTTTTTGCCACCAGAAGTGAAATGTTTTTTACAGTATATTGCCAAAAGAGTGCAAGTTTTTAAAATATTAAAATTCATTCATTGATATCAATTGTTGGAGTATCTCCCTCTAGAAAAGAGAATTATCCTAAATGTTCAAGGAAGATAAAACACACTCATTTTCAATGTGTTGTGGAGAGGAGTTTGCGAAGGAGAAGGAGATAATGAACCTGCAAAGCCCACTTCAGATAAGGAGATTCCCATTTGGGAAAATAAGAGAACCAAGGCCTATGTGTTGATAGTAGCATTTGTAAATGAAGAGGCGAGTCACCATATTTCACCATTTTCAAATGCTTTTGAAGCCTTAGATAAGTTGAAGGAATTGTATGACTTGCACTTTGAAATTGAACTTGTCCAATTAATGATTACATTTTTCAATCTTGAATTGAAAAATGATGACCCTCTTGATTTAGCATCAAAAGTAAGATCCATTATACATGATATAAAAATTACTAGTCTTGAAATAGACACTCCTCTCATATCTTATGTCAAGGGACTATATACCACTTATTTACATTATCTTGATTCATTGCAAGAAAATGGAAACCTCAAGGAGATTACCTTTGACTCCCTCGAGAAGAAGTAAAATGAGAGAGAGAAGGATTTTGGGGAGAAGACAACTCCTCAGTCTCTTGAAGAAGTTTTGTGTCTTGAACATAGAGAGAATAATCATGCACAATATTCTTCTAGAGGAAGAGGTGGTTGAAGAGGAAGAGGAAGAAAGAATTTTAGAGGTAGGGGGGAAGACAGTTCCAAGGAGAAAAGTATTATCTTCATTGCATATGATGCAATAGAGATGGGCATGATGCATCCACATGTAAGTTGCCTTGGGGCATAATTGAGTAGGAAAGAAATTAAGGCAAAGGTAAAATCAATGACAAAGGGAAAGGTAAATCACCTGAATCCACTCATTATGTTGTGGTACTTTGTAATAATGGAGTAACTAAAGACTTTTTTAATGCTTCACTTAATCCTTGGAAATATGATTGGTTCCTTGGTTCAAGATAAACTGTCTACATGACTTTTAGGAGAGGTTGTTTTGAAGAATTTAATGACAATTTTGATGGAGAAATATACTTGCATACAAGTCAAAACTCAAGCCATTAGGGTGTGGCACCATCGGGCTCAAACTACCCGGTCTTCTAAACTTTGTTCTACATGATATTCTATACCTCCCGATATGAGGAGAAATTTGTTGCCTTTGGTCCACATACACTAGCAAGGAAACTCCATTCATACGTTTGATGGAAAAGTTGAGGTCAGAAAAGCATCAAATCGCTCACTTGTCATGAAGGGAATAGAAGAAGAAAGGCTTATGAAGCTAAAAAGAACCTCTACTCGTGTAGAGAACTTCTCATACAGTTTTCATTTTGATGAGGTTAAATTTCCATCAAGTCTGTTATGGCATGCTATATTTCGACACTTGAATTATGACAACCTTCATATGTTGAAGAAAAGTGGTGTTACTATTTTGCCTACATTTCCTAGGAAACTTAGGCAATGTGATGCTTATATCTTAGGGAATCACAAAAAATAGTCTTTTCACGATCCACATTCTAGAGTATATAGAAAACTTGAACTTATTCAGTAAGACTTATGTGGCCCAATGACCGTTCCTTTTGAAAATGGTAATAAATATATGGTGATATTTACTGATGATTACACCGGAATGTGTTGGGTTTAGTTTTTTGAAGGCCAAATTTGATGTTTTTCCAACATTCAGGAAATTTCATGCATGGATTGAAAATGATGCACAATCTCATATTGAATATATTCTCACTGATAATGGAAAAGAATACACTTCAAATTAATTTGAAAAATGTCTTTGTCAGCATGGGATCAAACATCAAACAAATGTGCCTTATAATCCCCAACATAATGGAGTAGTTGAAAGAATATACAAGACAATATTAAATATGGTACATTCCATGATGTTATTCAAAAATGTTAAATTGATGTTTTGGGATGTAGTTATATGTGTTGTGTATGTAAAGAATAAGTGCCCATCTAATTCTATTAGAAAAATTATTCCTTGTGAAATGAGGTATGGCCACATTCCTTTGGTAAAGCATCTCAGGGTCTTTTGTTCTGCCAAATATGCCTTGATATCTAAGGAACAAAGAAAAAAATTTGGTTCAAGGAGTCGTAAGTGTATCTTCTTGGGGTATTAAAATACCTCCAAAGTATACCATATCTATGATGAAGTTAATATGAAGTTTATAGTGAATAGAGATGTGATACTTCTTGAATCTTCTAAGACTGACAATGTTGTTGAACAACATCTTAATCTATTGGATAGATTTGAACATGCAAATCCTTTTCAAGATTTTGATAATGAGATGTAGAATTTCTCACTGTAGATCACGTGATAATGCGATATACTAAAGAAAAATACTTGATCTACTTCTACAAACGAACTTGCAGAAGTTAATATGTTTTGAGCAAGATCAAATAGAACACATATAATAGAGAATAAGAAATCAATCACACATGAACACAAAAGAATACTTTGGGGAAAGCCTCAGCTAAAAGCCCCGCTATCTGTATTTTCATACAAGTGGAAATATCTCTGGATTACACAAAGATTTAGCTCGCAAGCTATCCAGCTCTTAGTACAATCCCTCAATGCTACTTATAGACTAAATAGACAGAACATATGCCTTCCTTCAGTTCTCCAAGCCTCCCATTTCCTTGAGTAGTTTTTCCTGTGTCCTTTGGCTGCCACCTGTGTGAATTCACCTCATGCACAACTCACCAAAATGAGAAATAAATATGCAATCATCAAGGAATGAATTCCTTCTACATGCAAGAGATATCCTCAATGGAATATTTCTGCAATTGATAGTATAATGTCCCATTATCTGATCTCAATTGGGTCTCTGACTCAACTAACATGAATGAGTTATTTATGAGAGAATATTGAGTTATCTAGAGTAAACTAGTTACATGCATGCATGCATTAACTAACTGAACTCACAATCAGTTCCACAAATTGTTGGAACTAATCTAATTGGACTTAACTCAGTTAACTGAGCTAACTAATTACAACTGAAAGTACAACTCATCTTGATCTCCTTAATTAAGGGATAACTTCCTCAATCAAAGGGAAATTTGTTGCATGTCTTCACATAGACTTCATGCTTGATTTTCTCCAACTAATTAACTCAAGATGAATTAATGAATTATTTTTTAAACAGCTGCTAATATCAAATTCTAATTTTAATTCTCAATTTTAGTCGAGGGACTTACTAAAATTGGAATATATCCCGAAATGCTATTTATAGCAATGCTAGTTTTAGCACTTCTATATTTAGCATTTCTTGTTGCTATTTTCAACACTCCTGCTCAACAATAAAGGGATTATTTGTCACCCCAATCCTATCTCTATGGAACTCAAATTTTCATTTTGACAATGCCTTAGTAAAAATATCTACATCCTTCTCCTCAGTCGAAACATACAACAACAACATGATCCTCTTCACCGCACAATCTCAAAGATGATATCGAATATCGATGTGCTTGGACTTGTCATGAAATAATGGATTCTCAAAGAGTTTGATACAACTCTGATTATTGCAATAGATCATAGTTGAATCCATCCTATGATCAAACAATCCAACTAGAATTTTCCGCATCCAAATGGCCTCACATGTTGCTTCACTGGCAACCATGTGTTCAACCTCTGCTGAGCTAAGTGAAACTGACCTTTGTTTCTTGTTGTAACAAAAAACTACAACTGAAGCAAGGTTGAAAATTCCTCCTAAAGTGCTCTTCTGATCTAATGGACTCCCTACCCAAGCTGCATCTGTGAATCCCTGAAGCTTCACTCCCTCCATCCATCTATACCATAATCCATACTGAGATGTGCCTCTAAGCTATCTCAGCACAAGCTTCGCTACCTTCCAAAACAACTTGGTAGGCTGACCATAGCTTGATTCAGTTGGTTCACCACAAATTACAAATCTGGTGATGTGTTCACTAAATACAAAAATGAACCCACAAGTTTCCGATAAACAGTAGTAGCTACTACCTCACTTAAAGTAGTATCCTCCTTCCTCTAGTTACCTGCTAGAGGAGACTACATGGGCTTGCACTTCTCCATGTGGAATATCCTGAGTATCTCATTGGCATACTTGCCTTGAGACACAAACACTTTACCATCCTTCTGTCACACTTACATGCCTAGAAATTAGTGCATGAGACCCATGTATTTCATCTCAAACTATCTTGCAAAGTCCTCCTTGCAAGACTTGATCAACTAATCAATGGCTTACCTTCTACCATGATGTGGTAAAGGTTCGCATCTACTTCACTCTTTGTGAAGCCTAACCCGATGAAATGGTTTTTGATCCTGGTGTACCATGCATGAGGTGCTTGATTTAGCCCGTACAAATCTCTCTTGAGTCGACACACATGTGACTCGCGATCGAAGGTCTGAAATCCTTCTGGCTGCTCTATGTACACCTCTTCCTTAATTTTTCCATTGAGGAATGCAACCTTCACATCCATCTGATGGATCTTCCAGCCCATCTATGCTAATAGTGCCAACATTGATCTGATAGATGAGTTTCTTGTCATAGGAGCAAAAGTCTCATCATACTTGATCCCCTTGGCTTGTGAGAAACCACGAGCAATGCACCTTGCCTTATGTTTCTCCACATTCCCATCAGCTGTTTGCTTTATCTTGTAAAGCCATTGGGAACTTACCATTGACTTGTTCTCCAGTCTTGGAACAACATCCCAAACATTGTTCCATACTTTGGAGTCGTACTCCTTCACCATAGCATCAACCCAGACTGGTTGCTGCATTTCTTCATCGAAGGAAGATGGTTTGGTATCTACACACTCCCCAACCAGGGCCATGTAACCAGTGTACTGCTTGGGTGATCTCCTTTGCCTGCGTTGAGAGGATGGCTGTCCCACATTCTCTCTTGCATCCATCACCAATTTTTCAGCTTCCCTTGAGCGTTTCCACCCATCTCTAGAAGACTCTGCATGAGTGGATGTCTCCACTCCTGAATCCTCTGCATGCGGGTGCTCCACATCAGTTTGAGGCTCCTTATCCTTAGGAACCAAAAGTTCCTCCTCTGCATGCAACTTGAGCTCCCTCTCAAGGGAAACTCGCATGGCCTTCTGCTCGTCGAACTTCAGATCTCTGTGTACCACTGTCCTCTGACTGGTACGCAAGAACACCCAATAGTTGTGGGGTGTATCAGTGTACCCCCCAAGTATCCCCAACTTAGTTGTTGGCTCTAGCTTCTTCTGAGCACTTTGGTCACACAACAATAAACTAATGATTCAAAGATCTTGAAGTGACTCACATTTGGTCTCTTCCTAAAGAAGGCCTCCACTGGTGTCTTCATCCAAGTATAGGATGCGATCTTCTATTATGCAAGTATACTACTGTATGGCATGCCTCAACCCACAAGTGAAGTGGTAGGCCTTGGTCATGCAACATCGCCTAAGTTTCTCCCACAATCATTCTATTCTTCCTTTCGGCCACCCCATTCTATTATGGGTTATGGGGTGTTTTCGACTCACGTTTAATTCCTTCTGCTGTAGAAAAGTCCTTAAGTGTTGAGAAACATACTCTCCATCATTGTCGCTTTGCAAGGCCCTTATTTTATTTCCATATTCTTTCTTAACCAAGGCTTCGAACTCAAAAAACCTTGAGAAGGTCTGATCCTTCTTCTACATGAAGTAGATCCAACATATACGAGAAAAATCATCAATAAAAATGACATAGTACCTTTGTTTAGTGGTGGAGGCTGTCAAGAATGGTCCACACACATCAATATGAACTTGCTCTAGGATTGCTTCAACTCGACTGTCTCGATCTTGAAAGGAATATTTTGTATACTTACCCAAGGTACAACCTTTGCATGTATCCACCTGCTCCAGTCTACCCTTAGGAAGTTTGGTAGAAATCTGTTGCATGATCTTCAAGGCCCCATGGTGCAAGTGGCCCAATATTCTATGCCATAGCTCACCAATATCTTGGCTTTGCACCAACTCTGTTTTGGAACTCAATGTAGCAAAATCATCTACCTCCAGCTTGTAGAGATTCTTCACTCGAATCCCAATCCTCTTAGTTTATCCGGTGTCGATGTGCCTCAGGAATGCCTTTCCATTACTAAAGACTACATCATATCCTTTGTCTTCCAACATAGCGACGGACACTAGCTTCTTCTTCAGTCTAGGCACATACTTTACATCAGTCAGGGTGAGAGGAGCACCATGCTCCCTCTGAAACACAACCATACCTTCACCTGAAACATGGTACTTTCCATCATCGCCCATCTCTATGCCTATCTAGAGGTCCTTCTCCTCCAAGGTACTGAATAAACTCTTATCGCCGATCATGTGGAATGAGGCTCCACTGTCTAGGTACCAAACACAACCCACCATCGACGAAACCATGCATGCGATGAGGGTGAAATCCAATTCAAACTGTGAGGCCATTGCCTCACCATCTGGTCCTTTCCAGGATCCCTTCTTGGATTTATTTGTGGACAAATTCGTTGCATAATGGCCTACCTCATGACAATGAAAGCATCACACTTTCGATTTGTCAATCTTCTTCCCACCATGGGAAGAACTCGATTTGGAATGGGAAGCCTTCCCTTTCCCTTTCCTCACCTTACTCATTAAGGCTAGATTTTCTTCATCATCATGCTTTGATGAAGATCCATCTCCGGTTTTTCTCCTTATCTCCTCTTGCATCAGATCCAACCACAGTCATTCCCAATCTGGTGGTTTATCTCTCCCGTTTATTGAGTCTTGGTAGCTATGCTAACTCTTAGGAAGGCCGAGGAGAGCAAGACTCACCATGTCATCATCGACTATCATGATTCCTACACTTCCAAGATCATCCCTATAGGTGGTGAGCTTGTTCAAATATGTAGAGATCGTGTTGCCCTTTTCACACTTGATTTTCTGAAGCTTGTCTTTCAGTGCCAGCTTCCTCTGATCGTTGTTGTTCTGATATAGATCCTTCAATGTTTTCTATATTGAAAATGGTGTATCCTTCCCATGGAGACTCGAGACAATGTGGTCTGGAACTCCCTCCAGAATAATCCTCCTTGCTCTAGCCACACATTTCTTCCATTCTGCCAATTCTTGTGCATTAGCAGCTACTGGCTTGGGGACTTCTTGAACAATGAAGTCCTTCAAATCGTTGTCCTCTAATACAACTTCCATGCGATCCTTCCAGGCTATATAATTCAAGATGCCATCTAGGGCATACTCGAGTCTCAAACCGTTGAACGCCATTGGTGAAATTTGAGATGTGATAAGAATTCAATTTCTATAATCAAGAACTTCAAACTTTGAACTTCTCCCTTATTTGTGTATTGTTATCTACTTTAATCACCTTTGCTCTGATACCATGTAGAATTTCTCATTGTAGATCACCTGATAATGCATTATACTAAAGCAAAATACTTGATCTACTTCTACAAACAAACTTGTGGAAGATTAATCGATTTTGAGCAAGATCAAATACAACACATATAATAAGAATGAGAAATCAATCACACATGAACACATAAGAATACTCTGGGGAAAGCCTCAAATAAAAACCCCGCTATCTATGTTATCATACAAGTGGAAATATCTCCATATTACACAAATCTTTAGCTCACAAGCTATCCAACTCTTAGTACAATCCCTCAATGTTGCTCATAGATTGAATAGACATAACATATTCCTTCCTCTAGTCCTCCAAGCCTTCTATTTGCTTACGCAGTTTCCCCTAGGTCCTCTGGCTGCCACTTGTGTGAATTCACCTCTCACATAACTCACCAAACTTAGAAATAACTATGCAATCCTCAAGGAATGAATTCCTTCTACATGTAAGAGATATCCTGAATGGAATATTCCTGCAACTATGTTAGGTCCCTATACTACTAGTGTAACCCCTTATTGTTATTAGTACAACCCCCTTATTATATTGTTTTGCCCAAGTAGTCCCCATATTGTTATTATTGTGCCCCATAGAAGCCCACTATAGTTATTATTGTGCCCTTACATTATTATTGTTATGTTGACTCAGATTATATTATGACCCCTTAGACTCCTATATATAGAAAGGAGGTCTTGTCATTTGTATCATCCAAGAATTGTTCATTTGTGTAATGTAAAGGAGGTTGCCCCTTTAAAGAGGCTTATTTCTAAGGCCTTTATCTATCTTTTCTATCTTTTTGTGAGCTGGTTTCATAACATTTGGTATTAGAGCTTTGGATTCTAGGGTTTTGCCGATCCAAATAGGTCGTCGTGGAATTTTCACTATAAATATTTTTTGTGACGTTTCAGAAGCGGAAAAAAAACCCATTTGAGAAGAACATCCTCTAAACCTTAGATCCGAATTTTAGAGCTTATCTCGCTATATTTATGGCGATATGATTTGAGGAAGTTAGGGTTTTTGCAAGCTCCAAACTTTCAACTAAAACAGGTCATCGTGGGCTTTTCGCTATAACTCTTGCGCTACAAAGTTTCAGAAGCTGAAACAAAAACGCATTTAAGAAGAAATCATTTTTAACCTCGGCTATAAATTTTAGATCCTGTCTCACTACAATTTTGGAGATATAATCTACAGACGTTAGGGTTTTTGCAGACCCTCGAATTACATTCCAAATAGGTCACCTTAGGAAAATCGTCATAACTTTCGCTATGAACATTAGATTGAATTTTCGTAAGAAGTTATAGAAAGAGAACAGACTGTAGTTTCCTATGTATATTTTTCATATCGAAAGGTCAAAATAGTGACACGTGGCACTTCATGCAAGTTTTCTCTTTTGAAAAGGTATATAATTAGGTCATCTTGGGAGATTGTGCATAATGCTTTCTTCGAGTATCAAATTTGGATAAGACTGGTGGAATTGGAAAGAGGACATAGAGGGCTATTGCAGTTTGCAATTTCAAATTGGAATTGCCGAAATTACAAAGTTATAGTCATTTCAAGATCGAGCTCCTAAAATCAAGAAAAGGTGATAATATGAGGAAGTTTGATGGAAATGATCTGGTAAATTCGATACTACAGATGGAGAAATATTTTGATCTACATGAGGTGAAACTATTACAAAAGGTACATATTGCATCTTCATCTTTAGAACCAGATCAATTTTTATGGTATAAAGGGCTCTGTTGTTGTAAACCACTTGTTACGTGGTTAATTTTCACAGAGGAAATGATAACACATTGTGAGGATACAAAGAGAAGCACCTTCTTTAGCCTATTGATAAATATCAAACAAAAGTGTTCAATGGCAGAGCACATTGAGGACTTTCAAAAATTGAATATAAGGGTAAATGATCTTCCATATAAGAAAAGGATTGATGTATTCATAGGTACTTTAAAGGATAACATTCAACATGAGGTTCGCCTTTGGGAACCTGATTCATTGGAGAAGGCATTCAGGTGGGCAAGAAAAATTAAAAGAGAAATTATGGAAACAAGGAATCCCGCCACTCACGGCTATAATTATGGAAGTGTTTCTTCTCCTACCCTTCCACAACCTACAAGGTTTACACCATAACGATTGGAAGAAAAAAGAGAAAAAGGGCTTTGTTACAATTGTGATATCAAATTCACTAAAGGTCATAAGTGTGTTGAGAAGAAATTATTTTACATAGACTATGAAAAGAAGCAAGAAAAGGATCAAGAAAATCAAAAGAAGAGGATATACGCCAAGACCCAACCCTAGAGAAAGAAGAAATGAATCCGACCATATCTTGTAAAGCATTAGCAAGAATTACCACTCCTCAAACTCTCAAGATAGAAGGACATATCAAGAAGAAAAGGTTCAAGAAGTGAAAGATCACATCGATAAAGAAGAAATGAATCCAACCATATCTTGTAATGCATTGGCCGGAATTACCACTCCTCAAACTATCAAGATAGAAGGACATATCAAGAGGAAAATTGTTCAAGAAGTGAAAGATCACATTGAGCATCAAGAAATAAATCCAACCATATCTTGTAAAGCATTGGAAGAAATTACCACTCCTCAAACTCTCAAGATAGAAGGACATATCAAGAAGAAAAAGGTCCAAACAGTGAAAGATCACATCAAGCATCAACAACAAGTTCTCCAACTTTTAAAGGATAATGCCACTTTGGTGCAAAATCGAATGAAACAACAGACAGATCAACATCGCAGTGAAAAAAGTTTTGATGTAGGTGATTTGATATTTTTACCGCTACACCTCAAGCGACCTATTTATGAGAAGGAAATGTTGGCAATACTACATGCACTTAAGAAATGGTGACCTTATGCAATGGGAAGAAACTTCAAGGTAAAAATGGATCATTATAGTCTTAAATACTTTTTAGATCAAATATTATCTTTAGAAGAACAGAAAAAATGGGTCATAAATATGTTGGGTTATGAATTTGACATCATCAATAGAAAAGGGAAGAAAATTTTTGTTGCAGATGCACTCTCAAGAAAGGATGAGGATGTGGAAGCATTGTTTTGTGTTATTTCTATTATCCAACCAGATTGGATAAACGAAGAAAGGGATGAATGGAATAAGGACAAAGAAGTGTGGCCACTCATTCAAAAGTTGCAGAATATCCCAATTCAAACAATATTGCTACAACTTGAAGATGAAGGAAAAATCATATTGGAACCTGGAGCAGTCATAGAAACAAGAACTTGAGAGCTACGGAATCGATCAATTTCAGAGTATCTCATCAAGTGGAAGAACTTACCTGCTAAAGATTCCACATGGGAGGACAATAATTTTTATATAGAAGCATCAAGAACTACTCAAGCATTGAGCACAACACTTTTTGAAGGAGAGGGGCATGTTAGGTCCCTATACTACTACTGTAATCCCTTATTGTTATTAGTACAACCCCTTTATTATATTGTTGTGCCCATGTAGTCCCCATATTGTTATTATTGCACCCTTACGTTATTATTGTTATGTCATCTCTGATTATATTATGACCCCTTAGACTCCTATATATAGAAACAAGGTCTTGTCATTTTTATCATCCAAGAATTGTTCATTTGTGTAATGTAAAGGAGGCTGCCCCCTCGAAGAGGATTATTTCTAAGGCATTGATCTATCTTTTCTATCTTTTTGTGAGATGGTTTCATTAAAAATTGATAGTACATTGTCCCATCATCTGATCTCAAATGGGTCTCTGACTAAACTGACATGCATGAGTTATTTATGAAAGAATATTCAGTTATTTGAAGTACACTAGTTACATGCATGCATGCATTAACTAACTGAACTCACAATCAGATCCACAAACTATTGGAACTGATCTAACTAGACTTAACTCAGTTAACTGAGCTAACTAATTACAACTCAAAGTACAACTCATCCTGATCTCCTTAATTAAGGGATAACTTCCTCAATCAAAGGGAAAATTGTTGCACGTCTTCACATAGACTTCATGTTTGATTTTCTCCAACTAATTAAATCAAGATGAATTAATTAATTATTTTTCAAATCGTTGCTAAGATCAAATTCGAATTTTAATTCCTAATTTTAGTTTAGGGACTAACTAAAATTGGAATGTATCTCGAAATGTTATTTATAACAATGCTATTTTTATCACTTCTATATTTAGCATTTCTTGTTGCTATTTTCAACATGAGATTCCACATCTTGAAGGAGGGATTCCTATACTAGATAAATATGTGGAATATTCTTCTAAAATTCTCTCTCCCCCACATGAATCTTCAGCCATTGATGACAATTTGAGTGATGTGATTGACAGAATTAGGAGACTAAATATTGATTCAACCCCAACTCTATCAACTGAGAAGCATGGGCCATCTCATAAAGGTCCTCCAAAATGGCTGACAAGGACACTTAAAAGTGTTCATCCTTATGAGGTTCGAACGACAGGAACAAGTAGTTCAATGAGATAGAATGGAGGTGATGTTGATGATTCTGTTGGACCTATTGATATAGATGTTTCTTATGATTGTGAACTAAATTGTTTTACATATTTTGAACCAACTTCCTTTAAGGAATCCTTTTCTCATGATGAATGGAAAGGAGTGATGAAAAAATAATATAATGCCTTGATAAAGAATGGCAACTGGAAGCTAGTTATCCTCCATTGGGAACCAAACCAATAGGGTGCAAGTGGGTCTACAAGAACAAGTATAAAGTTGATGGCTCACTTGAAAAGCATAAATATAGGCTTGTGGAAAAAGGTTTGCACAGAAGGAAGGGGTGAAATATGAGGAAACTTTTGACCCCGCAACAAAATGGGTTACCATTCAGACACTTTTTTCCTTGGAAGCTCAAAACTATTTGAAATTCCATCAAATGGATGTAAAAGCTACTTTCTCAAATCAAGATTTGAAGAATAATGTTTTTATGTCCCAACTAGAAGAATTTCTTGTGAAGGGACAGGAACACAAAGTATGCAAGCTTGTAAAATCCTTATATGGCCTCAAGCAAGCATCATGATCCTGATATGAGAAGTTAGCTAAGCATATTGTAAAACTCAACTTCTAACATTATGATCTTGATGATGCAACTTTGCTTGTCAAGAAATTTGGCAAAACAGTTGTATATCTTTTGGTGTATGTGGATGATCTTTTGATGACATGGAACAATGAGATTTACATTTCATCCATAAAGAAGGAATGGAGGAAAGGTTTTGAAATTACTGACTTGGGCTATGTTCACTACTATCTTGGTATTGAAGTAACTCAACATTGAAAGTTTATATTCATCTCTCAGAAGAAGTACATTGAATATTTTTTGAACATGTTTGGCATGGTTGAGTGCAATTCTTTGACTACTACAATGCAACAAAACTTAAAGTGCACATCCATTAAAGGAAAGGAATTTGAGGATGCAACAAAGTATAGACAACTTGTACGAAGTCTCAACTACCTAACTACCACTAGACTAGACATTTCATTTGTTGTTGGAACCCTCTCCAGTTTTATGCAAAATACTTGGGAGGTACATTGGTCTGCTATTAAAAGAGTTCTAAATTACTTGAAGGGAACTCAAGACTTAGAATTAAGTATACACAAGTGAGAAACTTCAAATTGATTGGATACTATGATTCATACTTCAATAGAGATAAATAAACTGGGGTATCTACTTTAGGTTATGTTATGAGTCATGGATCAGGAGTTGTCTCTTGAAGGCCAGGCAAAAAATCAGTTCCAACAGATTTCAAAACTGAGGCAGAATATGTGGAAACATTTGAAGCAACAAAGGAAATTGTGTGGCCCAAGAAATTTATGGAATATTTCAAGAAATACAAATGCATTCAACTCCTCTCATGATTGATAACACTTCAATAAACTTGGAAAAGAACCCAAAGTTCCATGATCGAACAAAGTATATCAATACAAAATAGCATATGATTCGACATCATGTTGAGGCCAAGACAATTCATCGACGCCATTGTTCCACAATGAGAAAATTGCATACATCTTCATGAAATTTCTTGGAAGAGAAAATTCGAAAGATTCATAACGATGCTTGGAATCACCCACATCCAATCAGATTAAGGGGGGGAATGTTGAAACCTAATCTTTAGGATTAGGTAACTCCATGTAAAATAGTGTAAATAAAAAATAAGGAGAATTGGAATATGAAGAGACACTGGGAATGAAGCCCAAGATTCTCTCCCTCCATGTATATATGTGAAATCATCCTTAATGCAAAAACACAATTGATTTTGAGGAGTTACCGCCTGACCTGACAAAAGCTAAATAAAACTAATTTTGCTTTATGTTTTGTTAATGTGCACATGCACCACATGTAAGCACTAGAGTTAATAACTAAATCCAAGTGCACACCATATGTAAGGACTCACGTTAACTAACTAAAGCTAAGTGCACATCACATTTAAGTGCTTGAGTTAACTAACTAAATCTAAGTTCTCATAACATGTAGGAATTAGAGTTGAATTGAAGCTAATTAAGTCTAATTAGGTGCATGTACAACAAAACCCCCCTTAAGAATAACATAGGTGAGTGTGATTCAAAATGGGTCCTGACAACAAGACCATTTTAGGTACCCATGTATAATGCATGAAACAGAGGAAAGAGGGAAAACCTAGTGGGAAGAAAACCCTCCTCAAAATATAATGAAAAAATTAGAGAAAATACGACTACTAAGCAGTTGTGTCCTTCACCCCAAGATGATCTTGAAGAAATTGAAACTTCTACTCAGTGAATGTCTTAGTGAAGATGTCCATAGTCTACCTAGAACTATGACATTAATGTAGATCGATGAACTCATCATGTGATCTAGGAGGATCTCATCATATCATTTGCAGAGGTTCATCATCAGTGTTCAATGTCGTCGTCAGCATTCAGTTCAGTGTCATTAGTTTTCACAGTGTTGTTTATGGTCTAGGGTTTTCATGGTGATAGTTTTGTATCTGGTTGTGGACAATTTTTCATCGACATGGGTATGTCATCCATTGTAGGGGTTCAATATGGGTTGTCGTCTTATGATTGGGTAAATGTCACATTTTGATAATTTTTGTGAAAGGGTTTGTTCTTAGATCTAAATATCGAAAGGCCTACACCTAAACCATAACACTTGGACCCTAACCTATCAAATCCATGCATAAAAATACATAAAAGTCCTACGCAAGAAACCATGGTGAAAAACCCAAAGTATAAACCCTAATCCATACATTAAATACCTAAAATCTAGTCCTAAACCTATCGAACATGACATATTACAATCTATGTATTAACACAATACATAAAACCCACAACAGCTATGTATAACCCTTGACCAATACATTATACATTGCAAAAACAATACAAACATTATAAATTACAGTACACAGTCCTTAGACCACGCCGGAGACCGTAGGCATAGACAGCAACATGTGAACAAGCGAAGGTAATGTTGTAAGTTAACCGCCGGCTTGGAAATTGCGTGGAGAGTAAACCTTAAATGTGAACATGTGAGCAGGTAAGCAGGTAGAGTTACAACTAACCATCAGCTTGGAAACTGCATGGGGGTTGTAACTTGTGATCAAAGTATAAAGCTGCCGGAGTGAAAAAAAATGGTTGCAGTTCACCTCCAGTGACTATCGGAACCGCCAGACTGTTGTCAGCATGTGAACACACAGTAACCACAAATCGTAACCGTTGCAGCATCGATAAAGGATCCACCAAAGGATAACCACTAAGTGGAGACCTATAGTTAGACTACATCTGGTCACACGTAACCGTCAACCTCCGTCGCAATGGTTTTGATTTTAATATAAGGTTATATTTGGGTTTTTGTAATTACAGTTTTGGTTATGTTAATACAAAGACCTTGCAACGAATGCCTAAGGTGTCAACTAAGTATAATACCGAGTTTTTACCTATCCAAATCAAACCCATTCATGCTTATCTGAGCCATGGGAGCTTTGAATGTAGCTTGAAGGTTTTAAAGGGAGGCTTGCTCATTAAATTCAACATGAGAGTGATTTTGGTTTTTGTATGTAGATTCCGGAGGTCATAGTCGTTTTTGTTTTCAGTGTAACAAGAGCTTCCAAAGTCGGAATTGGGAACCGTGACAGGCATTGGAAGCTAGTTTAACGGGATATCCTTTGACAGTGACCAGAAGTGCCTGTATACAAATTTATTTTGGTAAAATATTTATGTAATCGACCTCTTCTGTTTCAATCCTAATAAAGCGGTTTCCCACCTTGAAAGCGGACCCAAAGATGTAGTCCATCAGGAAAGTACTCAGTAATCAATATCTCTGTCTGGTATTGTTGTGCTTTGTTGTTTTCATTACTTTTTTTCATCTTACTTATGTTTTATCAGTTGTCGTGAAATCTCTCTCCTCAAGCAGTTCTATCAGTTTCCACACTTTCAGTTAACATTCAATTCATTAATGGGTAATCAATTCTACATCATTTTTAACTTATGATCATTTCAGATCATATAATTTGGTATCAAGGTAGGCTGCGTTTGTAGAATTTTCCATTGAATGTTAACCAGGTCAAAGTCACAATGAGGAGAAGGAATCCTTGAGCAGATTAATCCAGAGATTGGAAAGCGACGAGTCGTTCATAAGTTGACCATGACAGGATCTGATGCAGGTGAAAATACAGAAACTAATATGAGTGATGAATAGTTTAAGCAAGCATTCTTGACTATGCTTCAGATATTGGGAGAATTATACGAAGACAAGAAGGCGAGAGATGCAACTTCTTCTTTAAAGACATCGAAAAAGGCCAAAGGTAAAGCCAAGGCTAATAATCCACCTTCACCTCCATTATCTCCATCATCATCAGCATCATCATCTTCTTCCAGTGTAGAATCTGAAACAGAAAAGAAACCTAAGAAAACATCTCTTTTGAAACTTGATGTAAAATTTGAGTTACCTATTTATGATGGCGAAATGAATCCTGAAAAGCTAGATAACTAGATTAAGCAGTTAGAAGTGTATTGTCGCATTTAGAACATTTATGATGATAAAACGAAAATTTAGTTAGCATTAGAATGGGGGGAACAACCTTAATCTGGTGGGAAAGTAAAACTCATCTAGATGTAAAGCGGAAAGGAAAAGTCATCTCTTCATGGTCTAAGTTTTTAAAAGCTCTTAGGAAACAATTCTATCCTTTAGGATACATAAAGCAATATGTTATTGATTGGCAAAATTTGAGGCAAGGTAAAGGGCATAGTGTTCAGGAGTTTACTCAGGAGTTCAAAAAGAAAGCATTGGTGCTCGGTATTTCATTATATAAATGTGAACTTTATTAAAATACAGCATAGTTTACATTCATATTTGCAGCATACATTGTTGATGTTTAATCCTGGTGATTTTGATGAAGTGTTTGTTCAGGCCATACATATTGAATCAGGTGGCAGATCATTCAATTTTTCATTGTAGTCATCCAAAGAGTTGGAAATCAAAGATTCCAATGACAGTAAAGGGAAGAAGAATTCGAAGAGAAAGAAATCAATGATGGATCAGAAGGAAAGACCTACTTGTTCTTATTGCCAAAAAATCGGCCATGATGAATCTAAGTATTGGAAACTTCATCCGGAACTTAAGCCCAAAAAGTTCCTTATGGAGAAGGCTGAAAAGAAGGAAATTTCAGCAGTCCAACAAGATCTAGGTTCAGATTCAGGTGATGAAAGCAGGATAATTTCTATGGTTACGACAGGTAAAAGTTCTGACACTGGTTCAAGTTCGAATACTATTGCATCTTCATCAAACATAAATCCTTCAAATGAGGATAAAATATTTGAATTGTTTGACATAAGGGTAACTTCTAAGCACACAAAAATAGATCAATGTTTGATAGTGGATCATAGGAAAATTTAATATCTGAATATTTAGTTAAGAATTTGGGTTTGGAAACACAGAATGATCCAAGACCTTACCCATTAGGATGGCTAAATAAATCAACTTAGATAAAATTCACCAAACTGTGTCAACTAAGATTTTCCATTACAGCTAATTACATTGGTGAATTTGAATTAGATGTGGTTCCAGTAGACATATGTGCAGTTGTCTGAGGAAGTCCTTATCTTTATGATCGTGATGCATAATTTTACAGGAGAGGGCATAAATATAACCTTAAGAAAGATGGGGTTGAATTTCTTGGTAGGGCACATCAAAATAAAAATCACTTGAATTTAGTTGTTGCTAATCAATTGAAGCGATTAATAAGTTCAAATAAAATATTTGTAACCATGTGTGTAAAGGAACAACACAGGAAACAACATGATGTTTGTTTAGGTTATGAGGCTCAACTTAAATATGATTTGATCAAAGAGATAGAAACTATTCTAGTTCTATGTAAAACTAGACATCTTACTCATAAGAAGGGAATACAACATGAATTATAGTTTGTGCCTAAAGTTCCTCTTCCTAATGTCATAATGAATCAATTCAGTCCAAGTTTGGAAATTAACAGTTACAGGGATATAGGTCAGTATTGGGGAAAGCCAATGTTCGATTCCTCTTGTATTGTGTCACGATTTCATGTTTCAAATAGTTTCGAAGCCTCTTTTCAAGTGGAGAGGAAGTCCATTTGTTTTCATATCAAAGCCTTTTTTAAAGTAGTGTCAAAGTATATAAGGGAAACTTATGCATTAGGGGAAGTGCTAATCAATGGAAACATCATTTAATAAATGAAGAAACAGTGGTTCAAACAAATCAACAGCTAATTCAATACTTTCAAAGACAAACTAAGTTGCAACAATTTTCACCTTACAATTTGATGGGTTTATGGCAGCAAGTTCACTTAGTAATCTGGAAGCAGGAAGGTATGTCAAGTCAAGTAGTTGTTTTGATGTCAAAATCATATTTTCTTGTCTTTGTTATTTCACAAAATAGATTGTTAATACATGTCAATTGTATTGAACGATATCCTAAAGAGACTGTTTTCAAAGATGATTATAAAACACTAAATCATGGTATTTTGTGGAAATAAATCAATTACCATATTCATAACAGGTTGTTTGACCATTTTCGCAAGTTGTTCATACTAAAAATGTATGGAAGAGGTCATCGACTCAAAATGTGCCATGGTCAACATCATTAGGGTCATCACTTGCAGGTGATTGATCAAACGTATTGATACGTCATTAGGGCAAGGTGGAAAGTGAGGGAGCTTTACCCTCATTGACTATTTGTTTAGTCAAACTTTTGTGGTCTGAAAGCTTTCAAGTGGAGAGGATTTATCCAAGAGGATCTCGTCAGATTAGTTGCATAGATTCATCGTCAGTGTTTAGTGTCATCATTAGCATTCAGTTTAGCGTCGTCAATTTCTACAATGTTGTTTATGGTTTAGGGTTTTCATGGTGATGGTTTTGTATCTAGTTGTTGACAAGTGTTCATAGACAGCTCCACCTGGTTTGATCATCAACATGTGTATGTTGTCCATTGCATGGGTTAGATATGGGTTGTCATCATATGATTGGGTGAATTTCACATTGTGACAATTTTTGTAAAAGGGTTTGTTCTTAGATCTAAAGATCTAAAGACCTACACCTAAACCATAACACTTTGACCCTAACCTATCAAATCCATGCATAAAAACACATAAAAGTCCTATGCAACAAACCATGGTGAAAACCCTAAAGTGTAAACTCTAATCCATACACTAAATACCTAAAACCTAGTCCTAAACCTATCAGCCATGACACATTCCAATCTATGTATTAACACAATACATAAAACCCATAACATCCATGTATAACCCTTGGCCAATACATTATACATTGCAAAAACAATAAAACATTATAAATTACGTTACAAAGTCCCTAGACCACATCGGAGATCACAGACATAGACAACAACATGTGAATAGGTGGAGGTAACATCGTAAGTTAACCGCCGGCTTGGAAACCACACAAAGAGTTAACCTTAACTGTGGACATGTGAGCAAGTAAGCGGGTAGAGTTATAGATAACTACCGGCTTGGAAACATCGGGGGGGTTGTAACATGTGATCAAAGTATAAATCCACTAGAGTCAACGTAAATGGTTGCAGTTCACCGCCAGCCGCTACTGAAACTGTTAGATAGTTGTCAGCATGTGAACACACAATAACCACAAACTGGAACCACCCGAGCATTAATAGCGGAACTGCCGGAGGATAACCACTAGGTAGCAGCCTACGGTTAGACTGTGGCTGGTCACACATAACCATCAACCTCCTCTGCCCGGTCAACAAGTCGTAGTGGTTTGATTTTAATAGAAGGTTATATTTGGTTTTTTGTAATTAAAGTTTTGGTTATGTTAATACAAGGACCTTGCAATGAATGCCTAAGGTGTCAACTAAGTATAAGACTGAGTTATTACCTATCCAAATAAAACTCATTCATGCTTATCTGAGCCATGGGAGCTTCGAATATACCTAGAATGTGTTAAAAGGAGGCTTTCTCATTAAAGTGGACATGAGAGTGAATTTGGTTTTTGTATGCAGATTCTGAAGGTCATAATCGTTTTTGTTTTCAGTGTAACATGAGCATTCAGAGTCGCAATTGGGAACCGTGACAGGCGTTGGTTCAGAGAGCTAGTCTTTGAAAGTGACCAGAAGTTCCTGCATGCACATTCAGTTTGGTTAAATATCTATGTAATCGACCTCTTCTGTTTCAATCCTAATAAAGTGGTCGCCCATCTTGAAATCAGACCTAGAGATGTAGTCCGTCAAGGACGAAATCCATAATCAATATTGTTGTCTGGTATTGATATGTTTTACTGTTTTTGTTACTTTTTTGCATCTTACTTATGTTTTATCAACTATCGTAAAGTCTCTCTCCTCAAGCGGTTCTCTTGGTTTCCGTACTTTTAGTTAACATTAAATTCTTTAATGGCTAATCAATTTTACATCAGTTTTAACTTATGATCATTTCAGATAATGATGAATTAATTCCCTAATGAAGTTCATGTGGAACTCGATATGTTTGGTTCGCTGCCACTGCACTAGATCTCTGCAAAACATTAGTGCACTATGATTAGCACACCATATGGCAGTTGTATGATGGACACTAATACCAAGCTCAAAAGAAAATGTTGTAGTCAAATGTCCTCAATAGTGGCATTGAATCCTCCTCTGTACTTAGCCTGTGCTAATGATAAATAAATGGAAGCCTACTTCTTGCTTGACCACCAATTGGGTCAGATCCCAAATTAAGTATATAAGCGGAGGTGGACTTGTGATCAAGGTTGTCACTATCCCAATATGAATATTTGAACCCAATGAAATCCAAATAATAATTTGTTGCATAATGAATCCAATAGGTGATTGTCACCTAGACATATTGAAGGATACACTTTGCAACTTTCTAGTGTAACTCAAGTGGCTCCTGCATGTATCTCGAAATGGATCCTAAGACATATGAGAGACTAGGATGGGAGTGAGTGAGATAAATGAGACTCCCCACAAGATGATCATACAATGTGAAATCAACCATTGGCGTGCCTTTAACATTCTCAATATTTATCCATGATAAGAAATGTGTGCCTGCTCACTTGCAATCAATCATGTGAAATTGTGCCAAAATGTCTCTAGCATACTTTCGTTGAGAAATGGTAATCTCAAAATCACTCTAATTGATCTCTAATCCAAGGAAAAAATTTAGAAAGCACATATCTGTCATAGAAAACCCCTTATGCAATGTAGTTTTAATGTCAACAATGGAAGAAGTTAAACTATCTGTTATCAAAAGATCATATATGTAGAGTACTATGATCAACAAGGAGTAAATTTCCTTTAAAAAGTAAACATTGGAAATAGATTTGCAGAATAAAAAATTTTGAGATGAAAAATAGGAATCTATCCTTACATACCACTCTCTAAGTGCCTGCTTGAGTGTAGGTTTTAACCTTGTACATAAATTACCTGCAAATGAATTCTTAAAACAGAAAATATACAATAGTGAGATACATAAAACAAATACATAGATATTTCCCCTGGATACCAAAACAGAGACTACTCGATTTATTTTTTGTTATATTCCTTTCAATGTTACAATACATATATATACATGTTGAAGAATCCATAATCCCCAATCCTTAACCCTAGATGAGAACATAACCATAGTTCCCTTAACCAGATCTATAAGATACCATGGGAAGAATTCCATGATGCCCAAAACCATGTGCAAAACCCATGTAGAAAACCATAGGTAGGTTCACCCACCTAATATAGGGTCCAAAATGTTTTCCCGAGGCACTACCTCGGACCCCGCACAGGGGGGTTTTCCTCCCTGGTGCAACCAATGCAACTGAAGGGGGGGTTGGCCCCCCACCCCCCCCCCCCCTCCCCCCCCCCCCCCTTTCCCCCCCCCTAACCTTCTACTTCACACTGGGGCTTTATGGTGGAAATTATATAACACCACCCAACATTGAGGCCATAGAGAAACTTCTTTAGTTTTCATACCAGGTATGAATTTTTCATGTAAACCTACAACTACTCTATGAAAATTTCCTCCTCAAGATCACCATGAAGAAGGACATTCTTCACATCCATATGATGCATCTCACATCCTCTTGTTGCTACAATGGAGAGAGCTATTCGAATGTAATCCATTTTTTCCATTGGAGAAAAATTCTCATCATAGTCAACACCACGTATCTGTTGAAAACGTTTGCCACCAACCATGCCTTGTATTGACTAACTTTGACATCTGCGACTTTCTTAGTCTAGTAAAGCCACTTGCACCTGACAAGTTTATGATTGGAAGGTAGTGGAACTAGGTCCCAATTCTGGTTCTCAAGAGTTGTATTCCTCATCCATACTTTGTTCCCATGCAGGATTCCCAACTAATTTTACATAATTTTTTTGATCTGATGCATCCATCATATAAGCATGCATGGGTAGGCATGGCTCCATATCTAAGAGTCCTTGTGGACCTTACTCAAACTGAGGTAAAGTGGTAGGATCATCTAAGAGATCACTCATGCTACACAATTTTTGTGATGAAAGTGGCCGAGAATCTTCCAAACTGCATCAGGAAGTATTATATTGATGTTCAACAACTAGTGGTCCAACAAGTGTCGTAGGAAAAGGCTCATATAGATCAGAATTTTTATTTGAAGTTGTAATCACTCAGAAGTCTTCCCTAGAAGTTATCAAAAGACGGAATAATCTGAGGTAACCACAAACCAAATCTTTTAGACTTAGTTTCTAGCCAACCTAAGTCTAGAGAGGGCTCTCCCATTATAATTTAACTTTGTTTCTATTAGAGTTTAGGTTAGTTCTTTGTGTTCATGAGGATTTTGGTTTTGATTGAAAGTTGGGTGGTGGAATTCTTGGAACAGATGGATAGAGCTAGGTCTTTAATCCATTGGGCTATGGAGTCATTCAAAGGATAACTTAATTGGATCAGATCATTAAAGGGATTGTTCACAAGGTAGGCTAGCAAAGCAAAAGGAAAATCTTCAAAGGGCTGATGGATGGAATGGTTCTAACCAGGGTCAAAGGCAATGAAGAATCCTTAGATTGGGATTAGAATGAGGAAAAAAGGGTAATCATCAACAAAGGGCAATTAAGAATCCTTTGTTACATAGACCACAAAGAGAAACTACAGAAGTAAGGGAGAATTTAAGAATTCCCTAACTAAGGTAGTTTAACAGAAAACATTAAGAAGGTAAACAGTCAAAATAGAGTGCATTAAAGCAAGTTCTGAAATATCATTTCTAGTTTAGCATTTAGATTTCATATAAAACACATATGATTATTAGTAAACATGGGGAAAAACAATAATATACATGAGAGAATACTTATTTGATTTTCTCTTTCCAAAAGAATCCTGTAAAATGTCTGAACTTTGTTCCATGATCCAACAAGCCAATCCAGTCTTAATATAATAGCACTTTGATTTTAGATACAAGTCTATAGAAATGTCTTTGAATCCACCCTAAATACTTCGAAATGGGAAGTATTTATAGAAAACATTATTACAAAATATCTCATAACAATTTGAGATTTAATTAAGGAAATAAAAATATATTCAAGCATGAAGATAGAGACAGATGGAAAAGTGCATCATGCTGCCTTATTATTGTGGTAGTGCTGGCTCTTAAAGTTGAGTTTTAGCCCTTTAAGCCGGTTGATATTTGTATGTTGGAAACCATCTTTATCTTTAATATTTTACTGATAATCTTTAACATGCTACTCTTTGATCCTGTTCACCTGTTTCATTTGGCTATCATTCAGGTTTACTGTGGTAACTTGTAGTAAATCTGTCATCTTTTCCCACCATTCATCCTCAGGTAAATTTAGTTTGAGCATTCTTCTATAGATCTTAGCTGCCTCAGTGTTTTTAGAAAAATTAGGCTTGGTGAGAAACAAGTGTTTCACCTCATGCTCCAAAAAGAATATATCTTCTAAAGTATCATACAATACTTTCCCTGTTATCAAGGCCTTGATAGTCCAATTGGGTCATAAGTTTTTCATTGATGACCATAGGACTTGGAAGGCCTTTATTCCTCAAAATTTGAATCTGTCAATGCCCACTTGCATGTTATGGCATTTTCCCTCCAAGTTAACCATAATGTTTCTTTTGGAAAGAACCTTTTTGACTTCTATGATAGCCTTAGTTCTATCCTCTACACCCATCTCATTAATTTCATGCATGTTTTTGTTGTTAAAGAAGTGGATGAGTTGATTAGCATCCTCAGGCTGGTCTCCTAAGTCTTCCTTTACCTTTTGAATTGCTTCAGTGGCCACTTTCACCAATTCTGTTTGCTCAAATATTACTTGAATTGATGGCCAAATATCATTGATACAGTCAATCATATTTTCCCAGAGCATCTCTTTAGTCTATCCTAGTGGCTTTTGTAGAGTTATATATTTTTCTAGGACTTAATCTTCTCACTCATTCTTAGGGCTTTCTGTGTTTCTTCTCTTTGCTGAATCTGGGCAAGCTTGCAGTCAGTTTCTAAGCTTGCCACTTTCTCCTTAATCCTTTTGAGTTCTGTTGCCTAGATGGACATTTCCTCCATTTCTTTCACTAACTCTACTACCTTTTTCATTGAAGCACCTATTGTTGTACACTTAGTTGCGACTAGCAGTGCTATGGCAGGTAGAGTTGTTGGTGCCAATGCTGCTGCCGATGTTGAGGGAACTGTAGTTGTTATTGTGGGAATGGTAGTTATAGAAGTGGTGGCTAGTTCACTTTGTTTGTAGTGAATCAATGTGTCCAATTCTATCTCTATTTCTTTCAACTGGTCATTTATCTTTAGGACCAAGTCCATAATCTCTTCTTCTCCTTTTTTGGTCTCTAGGACTTCTGCTATCTGTGGGTGATGTAGTGGTGGAATCTTAAGTTGCTTCTTCAAAGCAACTATGTCATCATTTTTCTTCTTGATTAATCTTTCTGTAGCCTTAACATCTTTGGGATCATGTCCCAACTCAATGATTAAGTCCTGAAAGGACTTGATTCTGTTATCTTTTGCATGTGAAGAGGCCTTTTCCAATTGGAATTGAGCTGATATATTATTTAGGGAATTTTGCAATTGGTGAGATGCAATGGTTTTCCCTGTCAAAGTGGAGTATATCATCTCCCCTGTCTGCTTGTGCAACTGGATTTGATCAAAATGATGTATGTCCTTTGCCAACACTTCGAAATCCATCTTTTTGAAGTCAGTTGCTATCCTAGGTTACTGAGTGGTAGGTTTGACAAATGTCATCTGCATCTTGCCTTGTTTAACATCATAGGCTGACATAAGCCTTGTCTGGTTTATAGGTGCCATGTTTAGGTACTAAACATAAGTTTGGGCTTTTAGCCTCTCATTCCTCACCTTTATATCCTTGTACCTTTCTCTTATGTCTTGATCCCTGTCAGCTGGCATCCTAAAGGAGGACACTTCAACACTCAGTTACATTTCCAACATTTGAGTATTTGATGTGGAAGGCTCTAGTGCACCCGCAGAAGGAGTGGTAGACCTACTTCTTTCTCTTTCTGTGTTGGTGGCCCCTACTGTTTCTTGTGTAAACTCATGTTCAGAGATAGGATTCAACCTTTGCCTTTTGACCTGGTCGGTCTCTGCATATGTCTATGTGGTTGCTCTGCCTGATGTATTGGCCTCTTCCATGGAAAATTTTAGGGGCTAATGTTCACCCAGTGGGCTAATTTTCCATGATTTTTCCAAAAAACGATTCGCCAATTTCCAATTTTTATAAAAGATGATTCGCCAAATTTAGAATTAAATTCTTTTACCTTAAATCGCACATATCTTAGTGGCTATTGATAAATCATTATAAATTTGAATAATTTTACAAATATATCATTGAAAAATTTATAGTTTGCATATTAGGGATTAGTGAGATTCGCCAATGTTTCTAAACTTCAAGAAAAAATTTCATCCTTAAAATTTTCCTTGGTCTTCCCTATTCCTGATCTGGATCTTGGGAGGAGGCCCCCAAGATCTAAAAGATTGAAATGGATCTTGGGGCAGAGATACCCCCAAGATCTGAAAACTTGAAATGGATCTTGGGGGAAAGGCCCCCAAGATCTGAAAGCTTGAATTTCCAGAAGAAAAATAGGAGAATGCCCAATAAACAAAACCACAAAGAAACTTTTTATTAAAACCCACTGATCTGGATTTAAGCAAAGATAAACATAACCACAGATATGCAACGGAAATAATACTTCATTTCATTACTGTAAAATACTAAAATATGCTTACAAACATAAGTGGAAATAAACCAGCTAGGGCAATGGTATCTTATCTTTGAGAAGAGATGTGGCAGCTACATGCCTCTAAACTGTAAAGGCTATAATGTGGCGGACAATCTGTCTTTTTACAAAATGTGACTTGTTACTTATGGTATTTTTCAGTTACAATACCATGGGTCAATTCCATGGGTGAATGAATACCATGGGTGGATTTTACAATACCATGGGCGGATTCCATTTACAATACCATAGGTAAATTCCATGGGTCAATGAATAATATGGGTGGATGAGTACCATGGGTTGATGCCATTTTCCATTCGGATCAGTAGATGATGAGAAATGCTAACTCCCTAATTTTTTATAAACATCCCTATTTAGACGATTTTTTTCTATTGATTCTTTCACGCTTAATATTTCAATTTTCATTGCAATTCATTTCTTGTAATAATATTCTTTACACACATCTTCGCTTGGCTAATTGTAATAAACTACTTTATTACAATAATAAATATTAAATACATACAAAGAAATATGTGTTTACATTTTAATTATGCCCAAGACATAAAGCAATTTGTAGTGACATTTGTCCAACCTATTCTCTGATTTTTCTTATTCTAGGACCCATTCCTAGGTATACTTAAAACTATAAGCCTAACAAGCCATTATCAACATTGGGAAAAAGAGGTTTATTACAACACACTATTTCAAGAAAAAAAACACTATTAATGAACTTTTATTACAACACACTATTTCAAGAAAAAAATCACTATTCATAAAATTTTCTTACAACACACTTTTCCAAGAAAAAAATTCACTATTCATAAACTTATATATTATATCATCTACGGTCACATTAATACTTTTGCCCCTTCAAGGGAAGCAGGGAGCACAAAGACTTCTAAAGGATTATCCTCCTACATCTAAAGTATTTTAAGTTGTATTGTGGTATTTCTTGTTTGTTCATCTTCAAAACAGGCTGGATTGTGGTGTTACTGGTCTATTCAACTTCAAGGCAATCAAAGAAACATCTAATAAGTTCATTTCCCTAAATTGAAATTATTTTAAGATAAGCTATGGATATTAGTCATTTATTCCCTATTTATATGAATGTTAATGGAGATGCATTCAACAAAACTAGCAATTTCCTCCCTATTTGGGCATATGTTTAAATAACATGTCTATTTACTCTTAGGAAAGAAACATATCTAATAATAAGCATTTAATTGAATCCTATCATGCACCAAATAGATGTGTAGCTTCAATAATAGTTTATCCAAATTTCATATTCAACTTCAAAAATAATTGAAATAGAATAATCTTCTATATCCCATTTCTCCAAGTTTGAAATTCAATAAATAAATTTGAAAATAGTTGAAATAGGGTAATATTTCATATACAATTTCTCAAGGTTCCAAGTTCAATTATGCTACATGATCAAGTTTGGGGTGAGATGAATCTAGGGAACAAAGGGCAAGCTTCTCAAAGAACAAGCTACTTCAATGACTAGAGGATGATTGCTCTACTCTTAACTTAATTCACCATTTTAAACACCATTCAAATATTTTTATGTACCAAATCATACTAGTGAAATAAAGTAATCTTTTCTATACCATTTCTCGCAGTTCTAAGTTCAATAAATAATTATGTAATTTCTTTCGAAAATGGTAGAATTAGAGTAATCTCAAGGTTTCAAATTGTTGACATTTTGTAGCTACGGTCGATATTTATGTCAACTAGTCAAAGGGAAAACAAATTTTTATTTTATTGTTCATGTAGACTCCAAAATTGACAGGTGGGACCCACATCTTGAAGGGTTTTGACCCTTCGTCAAATTACCCTTGATTTGAATCGTATATTGACCACTCATCCTCCACATTTGTTATCATCATCAACAACTCAGATCATGACAAGAAGATTTTTGTTCACATGTGCAAAGGAGGAAGAAGTCATTTTGACTAGCGAAGTTTGACCTATTCTATCTTTGTTTGATCAACGTTGGCTCTACATTTTCTGGGCTACTTTGACTTGAATTTTTTACTGGACATTAACTGAATTTCTGGGCTAAAATCTAAGTTGACCAAACATGTTTGACCAGTGTTGACCGCAGGTCAATTATGACAGTTTGATTGAATTTTTTAAGAAAGTTGCAAGGCCGAAATTCGGCCTCTATGACCATAGTTGACTAGAAGCAGTAGAGGCCAAAAATTCAGCGTGTTGAACAAAGGATTATTATTTCTCTCTCCTTTGACCAAGTTTGACTTGGAAAGTGATATTGTCAATTTGACTTTGACTTTGACTAGAATATCAGATTATATCTCTTATTGAATGGGAAAATTTCTCATAAGAAAAGGTTGTTGGGATTTTCCCTAGTTAAGGGTTTTCCTATGATAAATTTTGTGTCTCTTGTGCATCTTTATTTCTTTATTGTGATCTCTATTACGCTACTACATTTATGGTTTAAATTTTTCTGAAGTATAAATGTTTAATGAATAGAATGTGCTAAAGATAAAATTGTAAAGCTTTGGTGAAGGAGAAAAGGCATTGAGATTACTCATAAAATATACCTACTTATGCAATCTAATTGTTTGATCAGATCTATGACCATGAGTTCTTATACTAAGACAAAAAACAAGTTGGAAGGTGCTACAAACACCAGGGCATGGAAGACAAGAATTGATCTTATTCTTGCAGAGAATGATGTTTTGGAACATGTGAAGGGCAAGGTCACTGAACCACAAGATAATGAGGGAAAAGCAAGGTACAAGAAGAATGAAATCACAACCATGAGGATTATTGTTGCATCCGGTCCTAATGATGAACCACGCTTGTTGGTTTGAAATGTGTCAGCCAAAAATTTCTCTTATGTGATTTCTATCAAAAGGCTTTGCTTAATCTATCATAGAACATTTGATTCCATATGTTTCAGGTTTGAACCCTTCAAAGAAGATATATGATGCCCTAGTTGGATTGTATACCATCAACAACATTGGTCATAAAATGAGTTTGAAGAATGAACTTTGTGATGTTAAAATGACAAAGGATAATATTGTGGCTTCATATTTCATGAGGATCTCTCAATTGAGAGATCAACTTCAAGCTATTGATGAATTTATTTATGATACAAAACTTGTGACTACAACACTTAATGGTTTGCCTGGCCCATGGGATTCATTTGCATTTTATTTGTGGTAGAACGAATATTCCAAGTTTTGAGGAATTATGAACCTCATGTACTCAAGAGGAATCTAGACTTGTCTTAAAGGCGAAGATTCCAAGACCTCAAGATGGTGACTCTCAAGCTCTTGCATTCTACTCTTAAAAATAGCAAGGGAAGGAGATTTTGGAAGGTTTCAAAGGAATGCAAGTAGAACACTGACTCCTCAAGAAAAGAAGGATATTCAATGTTTCGGTTGCCTCAAGTGTGTTCATTATAAAAACAAGTGTCTTGAAGGGAAGGAGGATAGGAAGATGAAGGGAAAGCATCATGCCTCAACTACAGATAGAAGTTGTGCATCCACATCAAAAAATATCCAAGAATGACATTATAAAAGAATTAGTAGTTGATAATAAGGACGAGATATGTTTTACTAAGCTTATAAGAATGCAAATAGTTTTTGGTGATTTCTGCAACTAGGCTAGGAGCAAGAGGGAGTTGACAATTCCCTACAATCCTCAAAAGATGTACTCTATATCTATCTTCCTCGATTATTATTGTTTTTGTTTTTGTTAGCCTTTGCCTTTGTTTCTTTTGCTAGGTTATAAATGTTCTTCCATGGCCCCCTAGTGAGGATTGCAAGTACACTGTGAAGAATGCCAGTGCTTTTGGAACATATGGAAGTATTGGAAGAACGAAGCAAGGTTTGTGGCAAGAGGATTCTCCCTAGAGTGATTCATATTCAAGAGGGAGAAATTGTATTAGAATCATACCGAAAGGGCTCCTAGGAAGAAAGCAACTTTGCAAGTTGAAGGATGCCATTGTACCAAGATCCTTGGAAAGTCAATGATTACTTAAAGGTGGATTTACAAGATCCAGCATTTGGTAAATGCCGTAGAGAAGTACAAGGCGAGGATTCTCCCAGAAGGAAGGAGAGGACTATGAGGAATACATTTGATCCAATTGTCAGATTGAAGAAACCTTTGTACGAACCTTGGGATTGGTATTCTTAGATTGATGGATATTTGAAGAGTCTTGATTGATCTTATATGATTTCTTTCAGATAGGAGCAGAAGGACTCGTGTTACAGAGGAGCAACCAGTGTTGCCACAACCAGATTTGTTTTAGTGACAAAGGGAGCACCTAGTCAAGGTAATCACAAAATAGTTGTGGCACGTGTGGACATGGTACAATTGGATATGGATTGAGATATGCAATCAAATGATGAAGTACAATTGCAAGGATATCGAGATTCGATTTGGTAAGAGAGCGCAAAAGGCACACCAAGATGATGATTCAATTTGGAATATACGATGATGAACAGAAAGTTAACAACACTTCTAAAGCGTAGTATATTGCAGCTTGTTTAGCAAGTTGTGAAGCAGTGTGGCTTCGAAAGCTACTCACATAATTGTTTGATTAGGTGTAGAAGATGACAGTGGTGACAAGTCAAAGCACATTGAGATCTTGGTACCACCACATTCGAAACATAGTACAAAATGGAGTAGTGAGGCTCCAATACATTTCTATGGACGAGCAGGTTGTTGACATTCCCACAAAGCCTCTGTCCCAAGATGAAAATTGTCTACTTCAAGGAGAAGCTTGGAATAGTTGAAAATGCTTCCTTTGTTTAGAGGGAGTGTCGATGTTGTAGCATCAAGGGGCAAAGGTTCTCCCTCGATCAAGGGTATTGGCCAGGTCATGCGTAGTGAACGGGAGCCATGTAATGTGGCTAGGGAGACTAGCCCAGTGAGTTTCAAAGCACTAAGTGCTCCCCCAGTCAAGGGTTACCTAACCATCTTGCTAAGGGTTACTTGACCAAAGGGTTGAGTGAGTGCATCATAGCATCAGGCGAGTATTTTTACCATTCAATGACATGTGGGAATGGTAAATGGGACCAACATTTCACCATGGATCAAGGGGTACATGACATGACTCCAAGTGACAACATGGTAGATTGGTGATCCAAGGATTAGTCTTGTGTCAATGGGTACCTAACTAGCCAAAGGGTATTTGGCTTATGGATGACTAGATCTCTTGCAAAGGATATGTAACTAGTGGCTAACTAGATCATTTGCACGATGTTGATGCAAGATTATTTCCACATATAGTGGATGGATTCATCAACACAATTGAACTCATTTAACTTTTTTCTTATGAGGATATTTTTTTTAACAAAGAGATAAATCTGAAGAAGTCAAATGAATACCTCCCTAGCTAAGAGGGAGTTGAAATTTTGTAGTTGCAGTCGATATTTATGTCAACAAGTCAAAGGGAAAACAATTTTTTATTTTATTGTTCATTTAGGCTCCAAAATCGACAAGTCAACCCCACCTCTTGAAGGGGTTTGACCCTTGGTCAAATTAACCTTGCTTTACTCATATATATATTAACCACTCATCCTCCACATTTGGCATATCATCAACAACTCAAATCATCACAAGATGATGATTTCTATTCCATGCGAAGGAAGAAGAAGACATTTTGACTGGTGATGTTTGACTTGTTCTATCTTTGTTTGAGTAGCATTGACATGACATTTTCTAGGCTGCTTTGACTAGACATTGACTGAATTTTTGGGAAAAATTGGGTTGACCAAACCTATTTGACCAATGTTGACCACAAGTCAACTGTGATAACTTGAACAAAATTTCCGAGGAAGTTACAGGGCCAAAATTTGTCCCTTATGACCACAATTGACTAGGAATAGCAAAAGTAAAAACTTCAACTTGTTGACCAAATTTGACTAGTTAAACAAAGGATTGTTATCTCTCCCCCTTGACCAAGTTTGACTTGAAAAGTGGTATGGTCAATTTGACTTTGACTTTCCCAGGAATATCAAATTCTCTCTCTTATTGAATGAGAAAATTTCTCATAAGAAAAGGTTGATGGGTTTTTCCCTAGCTAAGGGTTTTCTAGGGTAAAATTGTCTCTTGTGTATATTTCTTTATTGTGATCTATATTGTCCTACTGCATTTATGGTTGAAATTTTTCTTAAGTATAGATGCTTAATGTTTCTGAATATGCTAAAGATAAAATTGTATCATTAGAAGTAATTATATGGAACAAAAAAATTGTACTTGTCTAAATTGCACTTATAAATCAACACAAATTTAATGAAACTACATGATATTGTTAGGAGAGATGAGACTAGGGAACAGAGGATGACCTTGTCAAAGAACATGTTACTTGAATAACCAATGGATCACTGATCTACACCTCAATTCACTATTTACAAACCATACACAGATTTTTTTGTACTAACTCATACCAATCAAATCCCATGAAGGAGAATTTAACAATGGTTATAGTCATTATTGAAACCAATTGTCCCTAGTTTCATATAGGGAGCACATGGCTTTGCCCATTCACTAAGGACTTGATTCTATGTTAAGTGATCACATGGGATCATTACTCCACTTCATTATACCACCAAAACTAGTAAGTGACAATTTCACGGAGGTGGTTCTAAACCCTAGAAGAGTCCAAATGACTTTTGTTAAACCTTTCTTGTAAAAAAAACACCATATAGTTTTCGCATCTTTTTCTACTCGTTTTTGTTTTTGTTCCTTGAACCCCAAGCCAAAAGAAAGAGCCAAGTTGCTCAAATTGTAGTGAAATAGATTTGTCAAATGAAGATGAACTTTACTTCAAAGTTAATGTAAAGATAATTGCAATAATGTTTCTTATTTTGTCGAATTGGATATTGCATTATCTAATACTATTTGTTATACTATCCACCTCCTTAAAATAAAGAATTACAACATCTTTACTAGTGCAACCATATGAGTTGAATGGTTGGTAAACACTGATAGGCATCACTCCATAATAAGCATCAAAACACTCACTACATGATACATCTCACATTGCTAACATTTTAAAAAAATCATAAAACCTAACTAAATTATAATTTATTTTAAATTATCATTATTATTATTAATTGTAAAAAAGAAATTAATATATAAGTTAAGCATATATACATTTAGAAAAGCATGGAACATGATTCTTAATCATGGAGATTTACCACAACTTTACTATGTACATTCTTATATGTAAATGTACTTTGTTACAATACCATGAGCCAATACCATGGCTTCTCAATGTCACTTACCTAAAAAGCTATAGCTCACTATATGACAATAGTTCAATGACATTTTTCAATTAGTCAAATTAATTAAAAGGATAAAAAGAACATAATTACTTTAGAAATAAATTTCGACCATTGGTTTGTATACACTATTATGAATATTCTAAAATATGTTAAAAAAAATTAATCCCTACCATCCACCTAATAATTAAATAATTATAAAATTAAATTAAAATTGTAAAATTTATTAATAATTATTATTACTAATATATTTACCCATAGTAAAAGTTTATGAATTTATAAAATTTCAATCAAGACTATGCTATCTATTCAATTAACTTAATTTTGCAATGAAGTGATTAATCCTTTGACCATCTATGATGCACAAAGATATTCTAATTATAAATTACTATTTCAATTAATACAAGTTACCGTAACTGGTAACTTTATGGCAGTAATTTGACTGCATGGATATCTCTATAGTTCATATTCCAGATTAAGATCATCCCTATGGTAATGAAATCCGTTAGTATCTACGAGAAATGCTGTAAATGTGAAAATGAAAACAACAGCGTAACCTCCTTGAATTCAAAAAGAACATATTACATGAACTCTTCAATATACATCCCACCAGTCAATTAGGCAGTGGATAGAAAATCCCTGCTTATGTAGTTTCAAACCAGTGATATTGAATATATATCCAAGGCAATAAATTTACCCTATATAAAGTGTGTCAAATGTTAAAATAGGACAATAGAGGTCAAATTTATAGGATTCAAAAAGTCGACCTTTCTAGACACAATTACTAAATCTCAGTTTAACAGCATCTCATATAATAGCGAGCAAAAGTCTCATGCATATTTTTCCATTCCCTTACAACACAATAAAGAGTAACCCAACTTTTAACTTGAAAGAATATTCCAGCATGAAGAATGCTAAAGATGTCAGATGTATCTTCACAAAAAACTGTGTAATGATATGCTGCCTTGGAATTATTAAGGTCCGTTCTGTCTCTTACAACATAGATAGGCAGAAAGTACTTTCAAGTGTAAAAACATGCTGCCTTGGAATTGTAACGTTACTTTTGCAGTCACAAACAAAATAACTGGCAATAGCCATTACAGCTTTTTCCAGTAACTTGCCGTCCTTTTCCAGATAGTTATATACTAACAAGTTTAAAGCATATTACAGCATGAAGAATACTCGAAATTGTACAAGATAAAATTTTATGAAGCAAAACAACTTGCTCCTTGACTATGAACATGGTTATCAAAATGGGCAAAAAAAAGCATTCTGCAGCAGTCCTGTATACAATCTATGGCATCAGATGCTGGTGACACGAATTCCTCGGTCCATGAATTCGCATAAAATATAACAAAGTTATTTAAAAGGTAATAAGTGGCTTGACTTTCCAATTCTGCTCTTTACTTTGAACGTATATTTCATCAACAATGAAACACAACGGCCGTATATTGCAGAGAATTTTCCCATATTTATTCTCAACGACACTTATAGTTTAAGCATATGATAACTTATAACAGTCAAATGCTTCAAGTCTACTTCAAAATTCACGAGTATCCGAACCCCCACAATGTTCAAAGGCAGTCCTTATAATCACAGCTACAGTTTTGGGACAATTTTTCCTTGGGTAACAGTCAATTTTTTGGTCTAAGCTTTAAAAGCAAACCAAAGTGATCACTTGGCAACACAGGAAGAGTCAAAATTTGAGACCGTCCTCTGGTTTTCTTCTCCTTTTTATGGGAGAGACCAGGAATGGGATTTGTCCCTATCATATCAATACTCTCGACCTCAAAATCTTGAAAATGGCAAAACATTCTATCCAAGCGCTTTTGCAAGAGACGATTTCCAGTTAGCATTTGATTAGATTTAGTATCATATGTCCATCCATCCTACCAAACACAAAACACAATACCACTAATAATTAAGAACCAGAGCACTTACAGACAACTTAATAGTTCAAAGCATAGTAGAGACATTGAAGGAAACTAAACAAGATACAAACGCCTATACAGTAAAAATAGCAGATGAATTACACTACCTGACCAGGTCTCAGCTTCACCCAAGCATCATACCATCCATCAGGAAGAGGAGGAGCACCGTCCAGCTTATCATCCCAATTCATATCTCCTCCAAAAACAACATTTGGTAGATTATTCAACAGATTCAAAGATTCCTTTGCCTGAAAGACACGCTCTGCACTGTACATTTGATCCCATTTTGGAGGAGCGGGACAAGGACTTTCTAAGTGAGTGGTAGCAACCACTAGTTGTTTGCCCATGCCTGTGTCTACATCTGCAGTGCATAGTTCTCTTCCCATGACTGAATTTCCATAGGGTTTGCGACTAAAGCTTTCAATAGGTAATCTGCTTAACTGTCATTGTCAATTATACAAAAATGGCATGAGCTTCATTGGATGAAGACATTCCCCTACAAAGAGCTAAAGCAAATGCCCTAAATTCTTAGCAGAACCAAACGAATGAAATAGCTTATTTCATGAACTGCAGAGTATACTGAGTCCACATATAATATGAATCATTGAATAAGATGAGCATCAGCTTCATATTTGAGTCAGTCTACTAAAATCAGATGTAGACATCCTTCATACAAAGAGATAAAGAAAACACCTTAAACTCTTATCCAGACAAAATGTATGAGATATCCTTCTTGTTTCATTAACTGTGAAATAGCGAACTCCAAATATAGCATTAATCATCGAACAAAACTAAAATAAATGAAATACATATTTATACAAATAATGGCACCAATATAATTTACCTTGCTACCTTCAGTTCAGAAGAAAATCAGACTTCAAGTAGTCAACCTTACCAGTGTCTCAAACAAAACCACCTACAATAATGACATCGGTGGCATGCAAATAATAACTCATTCTATAAGAACACAAACATGGACTCTTAATCATGTCTGAAAATGAAGACCCATCAATGAATATTCTTCGAAACGAAAACTGTAGAAATCTTGCATGGTTTATCTCAAATGGATCAAGACTCTTTGATCAACTTCTGCATTACGGTGGCCAAAGATACCATTTCCAGCAACCCCTTGTTCCCTTGCACCAGATAATCTCCATAACCTTTCTCATAAATATCCTCCAAAACACACACAAACCATCTCCCTCCCACTTGCCCAGCTGTTAACATGTGTCTCTTAACATTTTTCAATTTCACCAAATGCACCTTGTATATCTGTACCATAAAGCTGTAACATTTTGGTTCAAGGTGGGTACATTGCTGAATGCCCCGGTCTAGTATTTTAGTCAAGGACCCACATCCATGTGTAGTTGGTCTTGAGTATGACAGAAATAGGAATAGCACTAATCATCTATTCTTGCTGCTGTTCATTATCAATTGAGAGGAACTTACCCCATTGTTTTATGGGTGCTTATTCCTTAATATATTCCTTCTTTTCAAACCTGCCCCCTCATATTGCTATTTATAATCCATGACCAGCATAGATAGGATATAATTTAAATACCTCTGTTCAATCATATATGTTTTTCCTTTGTTACAATCCTTGAGCAAAGGCATCCAGTTACATACCATTCCAAAATAGTCTCAAAGTTAAGTTGAATTATACCTCACACGACAAAGAATTTTAAGCAACGATGCCTGCTACCACAAAATCTAGCAGGCCTTGGAGACAGAAACCCTACTAGATGAGTTAGACAAAGTGCTAACAATGGTGTAGAGGCCCAATGTCACCTCAGCCAAAACCTCCTACTCTTTACCGATTTTCATTGATGGAAGGAGTCCCGGTAGGAGGGAGATCACTTAAAATAGGTATACTAGGTATAAGGCACAGAGTGATCAAGCTAGAACTAATTCAAAAGAGAGGCTCAATAATGGTTCAGAGCTTCAAGGAAGCAAAACGTTCTCTAAGAAAAGCCCTAGAAATCAAGGTTCAACACCTAGGGTTTTGAGGTTTTTCAATGGTGATACGTATTCGCAAGGTCAAGAACAAAGAGAAAGGGTTTCTTGCAAAGATAATCAGCTATTCCAAGGTTCATGAAACCCTCAAGAAGGTCCTCAAGTTGAGGAGAAGAAACTAGGTTTTGCCTCTTAGGGCAACACCAAGGTCAAGAGATTTATGGATGAAATTTGAGTGGATGCCCACCAAAATGATAGGTCATGTAGCCAAGACCTACCTCTTGATGTTTAGGCTCTCAAACCACCAAAAATCCTTCTCCCTAAAATTTCGATCCAAGCCCTAGTTTTTCTCTCTAGCCTTAAAAGGACTGAATTTGAGAGAATGTTTTGGAGAAAATTTTGGGATGATCACCAAAGACTTGGATGAGTGTCCTGTCCTTTAGGCATATGGAGTCAAAGATGTGATAGATAAGCCAAATTTGTTGCTAAGGTAACCGAAATTTGATGCCCTAGGTATCAAAATTCCAGCGTTTACCCACTCAAAGATAAATGGAGTTTGATAGAGAGTTATAAGAATTCCTCCACTAGGAACATTCATTACATGTTATACAGTAAGTAACATATGCAGTTCTTAAGTAGATAGCCTTTAACATTTCTTTTCAGTAAACTAAGGCACAATCCAGCATAATCTAGATGCAACAATTCCATACATTAGACAAATTCAAAATGATAATCTTCAACAATAGGCACTTACAACATAACATGTAGTATATCCATCCATTCAACAAGGAAATAGCTCCAAAGACAATCCAAAATAGCTTCCAAATGTCAAAATGTGTTCCAAGAATCTCTAATAGCCAAGAAGGAATAAGTGTGCATTCTCTTATGAGGTCTGAATTCTCCAAGTGATGATGATGAGAGAATAGAATGATCTCTATCTAATTCATACATGTAAAATGATCTCTAATTTAGCCTAAAAACCCCTTCAAATTGTAAAATGATGGGTTAAACTAAGCGAGTTTACAAGCCAACCTCATAGCTAATGTAAAACATAAGAAGTAACACCTAAAAGAGGTTGAAATGTTGATGTCATGCATGCATAGGCCCTTCTAGGGCATGCGTTAGGCTCCTCCAATGCTAAGTCGAGTGTAGAGGGCTCCAAAAATCCAAATCTAGGGGTTGACCCCTAAATCTCTATGCAAATCATCCTGTGGACCCGAGTTTTGTGTTTCGGGCACAAAATGGGTATCATGGGTCCCTTGGTGATAAAATAGGTTGGTTTTTCTCCAACGTTGAGGGCTCAAAGAATGGTGTTAGCCCTCCCATGTCTCAAGGGGTAAGACAAACCTCATATGGGTCTCAGATCAACTGTCAAGCCATGTATACATTGTTAAGTTGATTGGGAGCATGTTGGTCCAAATGCATCATCTCATGAATAATGTGGGGCAAAGCACAGATTATTGTGATGTTGTAGGCGCCCATGAAATGGAATGATGCTCTGCAAGTGATAGGAGTCCCATGGCTCTCAACGCTTCACCTATAGGGTGTAATAATGCTCCTTTAGTGGAACTGGGCCCTAGTTAATTTGCCCAGCCCATGATGGAAACCACCTACCAATCACACATAATGTCTAGTGTTGCATCCTCACCATTAGATGCAATTAATCATTAATGCATCTAAGTGAACCAAGCTTACTAATCAAGGGCAAATTGACACTTCATATGGGACTTCTCTAACCAATTTGGGGCTTTGATCACGTAATAGTGTTACCACCCTAGGTAGGAGTGGCTAATAGATGACCCTATTATGTGTTCCCAACCCCTAAGGGGAAAGACAGGGCCTTGGTACATCCTTCAATTAATAGGTGACATGTGAATAATGATGGAACAGAATGGGGATGAAGGGGTCTCAAGGCAAAATACCATGGGAAAAGAGGTAGTAATTATGAAGAAATCCACATATTGGGTGTACAAATGTGAGGGAGCAATCATGGTTACATGAGTTACCATAGCCTTTGTTTTTCCACCTTTATTTGCCTTTTGCTTTTTCTTGATTTTCCTTTGTATTACTACTTGAAGCTCTAGGAAATGAGAGCATGTTGTGAATGATGTATAACAATTATCAGCCCTTTTAAAAGTGAGGCAGTTCATCGCCCACCAAAAGTTGGGACATGCATGGGTTCCTTTAATCATGTGATTGAGGCAACTAGTGGCCCTAGGAACCAAGGTGATGGGCCATAATGATAAGGGGTAGAGCTCATGCTTGGTTTTTGCCCACATGCTATTATTAATGTCTCGACCATCTTTTGCATTTTATGATTTATTTATTTTTATTTCTTGTTTGTGGCCATGATATGCTTGGTTTTTGCCCACATGCTATTATTAATGTCCCGACCATCTTTTGCATTTTATGATTTTCTTTTTCTTTTGTTTCTTGCTTGTGGCCATGATATGCTTTTAACTTTCTTTTAGTCGCATCAACCTTCGAGGCAACATTTCCAGGCCCAAACTAGATATGCAAACAAAGGGAGGGGGTGTGCTAGATTCTGTGGTCTCAATGGTCATGCGGACCCAAAGAAGGGAAATAGTGAATAGGGCTCGTAATGTGCAGAGGGAAGTGATAAATATGAAATGAGAAAACAAGACCACGCTACAAAAATCAAGGTTTCCCAAGCAGTGTCCATCCTAAATCCATATGCCAAAAGGGGAGATCCCACGGGACTAGGATTGAAGATTAACCCCCCATTTAAGGTGAGGGAACAAAACCACAGTCAAAGCCCTTCCTTTGTCCAAGTCATCCAATAATCCATGCCAAAATGTCCAAATGAAAAAAAAGCATATGCACCCGACTACACCATGAAAAACATACCTTTTGGGTTGGATTGCCCACCTTACATGTGCTCTTGAAAAATGGGCGAGGAAACATACAATTGATGCAAGTGGCAAATATTAAGTGGCACATCACATCGGCTACAAGGTGGGTGTCAGGGGTTGCTGGTTGTCGGTTGGAAGAAGATGAATAGGAGAAAAGCTCTCCTAGGGGTGCCCACTTTTGGTGGGTAACATGTCCATGCATTTATCTTTTTCTTGCCATTTGTAGGTTAACTTGCTTTCACAATACTCTTGCAATCTCATTGTTTTAATTTATTATAATCTCATTAGTTAGCTTTACTTGCAATTGTCATTTACTTTGCAAAGCATTTCTTTCATAGAAACCTAGCAATTGCGGCACTAACAAATCTACCTCCAACTCAAGTTGGTTGAAGTAGACAATAGGGACCCTGCATCCCCTATTAACTCCTCACTCTGAGATCAAGGCCCGAGCGAGGGTAAGGTCTAGGGAAATGGAGTTATCTTGAAACCTTCTTTAGAACTTAGGAGTAACTTAAAATTTACCAAGATAACTTCATCGCCACTACAAAGTAGAATGGCATCTGGATTAATATTATCTAGAGCATCTATTTTCAAGTTGATGAGCATTCACTTCATTTTTAAGCTTTCTTTAAGTTGTTATACTTGCTAAAGTTGTCATTTGATACTTTACTTTGATGCATGTATCTTTTGTGGCACTTTATTTCAAGTTCTAATTTCCAAGCTTTCTTTTGCAAAAGTATATCTTTACTTGGAATATTTTAGCAAGTATTTACATCAAGGCACTAGTCTTATCTCATCATATTTATCTTGGGGATACATCATGCATGTGCTCATTGAGTTTGCAAATGTAATCATACTACATATTTTAAGGGTGTTTTGATCATCTTGTATTAACTCCTAGAAAACTGACTTGCTAACTTTGAGCTAGCTAAACCTTAGATATCTTTTAGGGTCCACCCCCCTTGGCTTCACTAGGAGTAGGTTTAGATGGAGGAATTGAGAATTGAGTGATAGACTCAACTCAAAACTTGCCCCCAAGGCTACACCAAGTGGAGTGCAGGATTTGCTCCACAATAATCTCAGGTGTGGTTAAGGCAGCGACAGGGTCCAACGTGAATCTTCAGTTTATCTCCACAGATGGGCAAGATGTTTATACTATGACCAAGGCCTTGGTAAAAAGGAAGTCTGTCTTCTACACAAAGAAGCTAGAAGTGGTGCAAAATACCTTCCCCGCTAATGACGTTTAGGAGTGGAAAGCGTTGAAAAATTTAGGGCATCATGAATTAGGTGATTTCTCTTGATTAGTAACTATTTGTGATTGACTTTTACTTCAATAGTTTAGGATCTTCTAATTGCTTAAGTTATTGGTGTTCTTCTTCATCAAACAGTTACCAATGCATAAACATAA
>APFE030377541.1:425812-446212 GCA_000404065.3 Pinus taeda | reverse complement strand
TCATCTCTTCTCTACACCTACTTGTGCATTGTGAAAGAAGAATTCAAACTTGAGAAAGAGTTGGAGAGACTTGAAGAAGATTGCGAGAGAGAGACTTGGAGAGTAAGAGCAGAACTTGATGAGTCAAGGTTGATTGTGTTTCAGTGTTGATTCAGTTGAAGGGAAGGTTGATTCAGTGTTTGCATCTGTTGCTGCTACCAATGTTTTTCATGTACAACTCGTTCAGATTTGGGTGAACTTACTCATTCTCTTGATCTCTCATTCTACTTTGTATCTCTGCTGAACAATTGATATCTAATAAAAGAAGAATCTGATTGGATTTTCCCCTTATGGGTTTTGCCCTGGTCATTGGACCTAAATTCTTTGTCTCATTTTTCTCTTAGTTGTCTTCTATTGTGCATTTGGTTTATGTTCTATCTACAATTGCTTAACTAATATTGCAGTAGAAAGAGTTTTGGAATAAGTGATTGTTACAACATAGAACATCAAAATTTCATCAAGGGAGATATTTCAGCAGCAAGAGAACATTGTCATCAAGACCAAACAACAAGTTTAGCAAATCAGCAAGGAGTCGTCGCACATGTCAGGCCTTATTTAGCTATACATTTCAAACATGCTCTGTGGGGAGGCTTTGTACAGCTAGTACAAGTGCCCAAGTGCACAAATATCATGATCAGCCACACGATTGAGCGTAAGTTGCGGGCTGAAGCAAAAGACAAGTCGTTGGGGTGTTTCAAGGTAGATTTAAAGGGTTGTACAACTATTATAGGTGCCCAAAAAATCTTTGTAATTGTTGTAGCTTCAACTTTTAGGTAGGGTCATTTTCCCAATTAGGGAGCACTCACTAGTCTAAGTAATAAAATTTCAGTTCAGTTGAAGGGCTAACTTCTATGTGAGAATTATTTCTTGTGTTTGCTTTCACTACAAATTTCAGAGTTAAAATTCCAATGTGTTTTTATTTAGTAAGTGCAGATTTAAACTTTTGGGTTATAAATTTACTTGGAATAATAAGCCAAATCTGGAAATAGAAGTTTAACAATTACAATATAGATCCTCAACAATTGCTCATCTTTCTTGGCAATTAAGTGCATAATTAGTAATAACATTATGACATTACATCGCCCAATTTATTGACTAGTTTTCACTAAGCACTTCGAAAAATTAGCATCATACTTGTAAAGGTCTAAGTTGTCAAGCTCCTTCAACTTATTAATTGTAATGTCCTCTTCAAATTGACTACCCAAGGATGTAGTAGCCTATTTAACCCATAGGTTATAGTCATTTCAAAAGGGGGAACTATTATTTAACGCTACTTGGGTAACATTAGTTAATAAAAAATTAAATTGGAGCAAATGAAGGGAAACTTGCAAGTCACTCAAATTTGAATTTGGGAGGGAAAAGCCCCAGAGAGAAACTATAAATGGAAGAGAGGAAAGTCATTATGATCATCATGGATTGTTATTCTTCTTGAATTTGGGTTGAGGCTCTTTGAGAGTTTTAAGACCTCGATTCTCTGATTGGTTTCGAAGGTGAAAGATTCCACCCTAGCAAATCCTCCTATCTTTCTTGCTAGAGGACAAAAGTCTGGCTAGAGGATAATCTTTTTGATGCAAGCGAGGGCTAGAATCTTAAATTCTGAAGCAATGAGGGCTAGAATCAATCCTTTAGAGGCAGCGGACAATCTTTTCGAGGCAAGCAAGGGTTGGAATCTTAGTTTCTAAGGAAGCAAGGGCTAGAATGAATCCTTTTGAGCCAACAAATAATATTTTTGAGGCAAGTAAGGGTTCAAACCTAGTTTCTGAGGCAACAAGGGTTGGAAAAAGAGCAGTGGTTGGTTGTTTGTGGTAGCAGAGGGTAGCAAGTTTCCTAAACTTTCGTTCTAGCCTATAGTGAGTTGGCATAGGGTCAGTTTCAAGGCAGCAAGTGGCCAAGAGGACCCTGCTCAGGGATCTGAGGTTGCTGTTGGCTGAAAGCAAGGAGCTAAGGGAGAAATTAGGGTGCCTGTTGTCTAGGCCCTAGGGATTGAGACAGCAAGGGAAAAATAACAGTGTAGGCTAATAGCATGGTCCCCTGGCAATGTTGCGAACATCGGCATCGAGATAAAATCAGCAAGGGTCCGGAAAACCAAAAAATCATAAAAATCGGGAAAACATCAATAAATATTGGCAAACATCGACAAAATCAAGATACCATCAAAATAACGGTAAAAATTGGCAAACATCAGCTAGGCCAAAAAATCGTTAATTCGACATAAAATCGGGATGTTATCAAGATGTTTGCAACACTGTTTGTTGGTATGTTTTATGGAAACAAGGGGATAACTACAGTTTATAAGCCTAGAAACCAGGGTTGCGGGGGAGCGCCTTGTTGGAAATACTTTGGGGGTTGGGGGGGTGAATCAATATTCCTTAGCAATTAGCACTTTTAAATATTTTCAGAGCATTAGTTAATCTTCAATTATTATTAATGTTTATGCAATAATAACAATAAATAAAAGAACATAGTAGGCACAAGAATTTTATGTGGAAAACTCCCTTCGGGTCAAAAACCACCGAACGCTTTTCTAATGAATTGTTTAATCTTCAGCCCCAACTGAAATGAAAGCAACAACTTCCTAGAATTCTAGAAAAGCATTATTCTCCAACTCCCACTGGGAGGACGCCCCAACGCCCTAGTTTTTTCAGTAATCAACTGAATGGATGCCCCAACACCCTAGCAAGCCATAACTCGCCCTAGCACCACCCTACCAACCTGAAGTGTTCACAGGCCCCAACTTGTAGGCGACTTCATACCCCTACCTAGCACCTCCCTACCACCCTATAATGACTGAAATAAGACAAGACTATGGATTCCCAAACCAAGGACAACAATCCACGATACTTTAAGATGTACAATAATTTGCATGTACTTGACCAAATACCCAATCACTCTATGACCTGCAACTCAACCATGACATCATCCCAATAGTGACTCCTATACCTCCCAACATTGCCTCTTCGACTCTAAGCAAAATGACTCTTTTACAATCTTTACAATGATGACTCTTTTACAAATGACTCTTGGCCTTAATACTTCTACAAAATATGCAGATGGTTGTCATGTTTTCAAAGGATGTCCCACTGCAATGCTTCCTTTGATTTGATACTTCAGCTCTTGAATGCTTGCTTGATGTTGTGCTTGAATCTATGCAAAATTTGTCGGGCAAAACCAAACCCAAAACAAAACAAAATACCCTTCAACTTACCTCTGCCTGCAAAATACATGTAAGTGCATAGTAATGAATAAATACAAATTAAAATTACAATGTGTACCTCAAGTGTGCTTGTCACTTTTGTTGTTGATTTGTTGCAGCAGTAGACAAAGATTCCCAGTCTTGATATAGGCCTGGACTCTATGCAAGACTATATCCAAAACTGACCTAAATATATATACAATAGAAACTGATGACAAACCCTAGACTTGTGATGAACCAAGTTCTAAGTACAACAACGGAGACCATTCTATCATATGACAAGACAAGTAACATGAACTTACAACATCATCTAGATTTAGCAGATTTGGTGTAACATCAAATGTGTAGTATCAAGAATAGGACATCCAAAATGTGGTATCAAAACTAACTGTGACATATAGAGACAGAGATATAAATGAGACCCTATATATAATTATGTTGTCCTGCAAAAACATATGCTAGAGATGATACTCAAAATTCAAATGTAAACACTAATCATATATACCTTGTTGTAGGAGACTTACCCTTGACTATTGATGTGTGGTCCATACTGTAGTGATCCTTGAATGCATGCTTTTTCTTGCATTCTAGGAGCTCGATATTGAACCTATTGTATCTATGTAATTTCGGATCTCTAAGGTCTGAAATTCCGTCTTGTGGTAGCCCTTTGAGTCCTCTTTCCAACCCCACAGGTCTAATCAAGATTGGATTCTTCAAGAAAGAGTCATGCCCAATCTCCCAAGATGACCTGATTATAGACTGGTTCAATAAAGCGAACTTGTACGAAGTGCCACGTGTCACTGTTGCAACCTTCAGCCCTGAAAATGATATCCAACAAACTACCGTTTGTCCTCTTTCTGCCACTATTTACGAAATTTGAATCCAATGCTCAGAGAGAAAGTTATGACGATTTTCCCAACGTCACCTGTTTGACATGGAATTCAAGATCCTGCAAAAACCCTAACTTCCTCAAATCATATCTCCGAAAATATAGCGAACCAAGATCTAAAATACGGTCACGAGGTTCATCAAGATTTCTGCTCAAATGGGTTTCAATTTCAACTTTTCAAGCTTCGCAGAAAAAAAGTTATAGCGAAAATTCCACAATGACCTGTTTGAAGCCATAAAATCCCTACTAGAGTAGGATATGAGGGTCATTATTTATATGAATGTCTTAAGTTGAGAGGGTCATCAACAAGTGAACGTTGGAGAGATTTTAGGAGCAAAAAAAACATTATTTATTATTGACTATTCAATGACCACAACCAATTATGAGTGCCATGCCACAACCCCATAGGGTTTCAGCCCACTAACTAGGGTTACTAACTTCAAACATGAATATCTCGCAAACCGTGAAGAATTACTTGGTGTGCCATATATTAATGGAAACATCTCGACAAGTAGAATCGATCTAGAAGATCCTTGACTCATAATAGAGTAAGTTGTCAAGTCAAAATGCCCATGCAAGATTGGGGTAGCCCCTCGTGCTGCTTGGGTTAACATCAATGGCAACCACTGATACACGACCAGTCCGCCCCCTCCCCACCCTCTCCGCCTGAATCCGCTCTTAAAGTGTGCTCCAAGCGAGAGCGCATTGGGAGCATCCCCAAGAGTGTGCTCCCGAAATTCACTCCCAGCACGATCCCTAAAAAAAATTCGCTCCTTGCTAATTTGAGACTAATAGAGGGAGCTATTGAAAACAGGAAACAAGAATTTTTGAGTGGGGCGGCCTAATATTGAAGCCTATGGCTCTAGTATTGATATGTAGTTCATGGAAGTGTTAAATTTTTAAAGTGAAAGTGACATTTTCCTTTATCTTTCATTTTTTGTTGGACACCTAGTCCGCTAAGGGTTTTGGGTGTGGAATGTGAACAATCAAAGGGAGTCCAAGAGACCTTGGAATACAAAACCAAGGGTCATAAGAATGTATTATAAATGTATATCATTTGAATAGTAAATGCAACTCACATTCTATCTTATCTCCTATCCATTCCATTTGTGTATTTAACATGGTATCAAAGCAGGCGAATTTTGGCCCTACTCCAATTTGAACCACTAGTTTTATGGCCAATTCTGTTGTTAGTCCTGCCTCCCTGGGCTCTGCACCTGAGTGCTCTACCATTCTAAATATTTAATGGTCAAAGCCTACTCTTCCTCTTGTTGTCACCCAAAGTGTACACCTAAGGCACAACACTCAGAGTAGGGGTTGTCACTTTGATCCCTACTCACTTCGTTTAGACTCCCTCCTAGCTATCTCAAGGGGGGAGTCCCTAAGAATGATGATGAGGGGAAACCTGTTGGAACAACATGTCCTAGGAGAATAAGGGCAAGGCAATTACTCCTTTTAGTAACTTGAATTAAGGATTATTAACAAGTCTGATTATGAGATGATCAATGTATATGTTCACAACATGAATTTCAGTTAGATCAATAACAAATAAAGACCAATTCCTTGATAACAATGATCAATAAAGATGTAACACTTCAAGAGATAAAATTACAAGTTACATGACCAGTAACGATACAAGACAAAAGTTAGTATGGAAGATATTGAAATATGAGCAGAGAAATACAACTTGTGATATGAATGAAACTTGTACCTTAGAAATATGCCTCAATGAGATATGTCAGTTACAGTAAATAATGAGAGGAACAAGTACAGGCAAGTGGAAAGTTTACAAGTAAAGATATGCTCACAATTCAATAATATGGCAAGAGGGATGATGTTAGAATGAATGCAAGACTAAACTATGTGAGATGCAAAGATTAAATCTAGTATGCAAATGTTAATGCAATGCTTCAATGAGATGCAATTAAAACAATATGCTTCAAATGCAATGCTTAGGATATATGAAGATGCCAATCCACTTATATGATGCAACAATTAAAACAAGTGAAAGCACAATTGGCTAAGAGAACAACAAAGATGAAGAGGTTAGTAGTTAGATGAAGAGGTTAGTAGTTAACTGAGAGGCTATCCCCAATGCTAATAGATGCACAGTGATCAACCTTAGCAATAGGATGAATGCATCAGACTTCAAAAAATATCACTGTCGAACAAAGATGAGCTTGTTGTTACCACTGTCAAGCATATATCAGTCCAGAATATCATACACCAGGATGCAAGGAACAATGTGAGTGCTCAATCACTAATCTTAGTGCTAGATGCAATATAAGGATGCCATTGAGATATCACTGTTGTAGCTGAAGATTAGTCAATACCAGTCCTCAATAAAACAAAATCAATCAACCAATTTAGATTGCCCTAGAAGTTTATTATTATGCTTGCAATATGATTAAAGTTTGTAATGTAGAGTTTCATATCTGGTTGCTCTACTTTAGTTCCCTACATACAATGATAGCCTCAAAACCTCGTGATTAATCAAGAAAAAATTCGACCTTTAATGTAATTAAGGCCTGCCACTAATGATAGCCCCAAAACCTCGTGATTAATCAATCAAAAATTTGACCTTTAATGTAATTAAGGGTTGCCACTAAATGACGTTCATATCTGTGTTCTTGCTGCAACCTTAAATCAGTCAGAAGATCTCATGAAAGGAAAACCAAGACAACTGATTTAATCCCCTAGGCTGATATACAATATTTAAAGGCTCTTTAAGCTTATTAACAATGTTCTCAGATTCAAAATTCAATAACAGCCAACAGCTTGTATGTAACAAGAACAGCCCTTTAAAAACCACTGCCAAGAGAATTTTCCAATGGTCATGCTGAAGAAAGGAGGAGCCCTTGAGAGCAGATCAGAGGCTGCGTTAGGGATAGGAGGCTGAGACAAGCAGCAGGATGGGAAGGCGGGCACCGAGAGGAGAAGAGGTGAGGAGTTAAGAGCTGAGCGGAGGAGCTAAAAGGTTAAGGGGGGCAACATTAGGGAAAGGAGTTGCGATGGAGGAAAGGAGGCAATGGAAGAAGGTTTAGGGGTTGCAGAGGAAAAGAAAACGCTACAGCAACAAGGGAGGAAGGAGATGGGAGCAGCGACAAAGGAAAGGAGGTTGCGGAGGAGAAGAAAGATGCAGCGGAGGAGAAAGGCAGGGATGCCAAGAGGGAAAGGAGAGGGTCAAGAGAGGAGCTGCGACGGTGAAGTGGAGGGCAGCATGAGGGTTTTGGAGGGCTGCCGCAGGGAAGTGAAAGCCAAGGAAGGCCTTGGGGCCTAGGTAAAAGAGGGGAAAAGCTAATGGAAAGTTAAGAAGGGCCATCGTTCAACCTTAAAGGCTAACGTTGGGCTTGAAAAACCCTCAGCTAGGGCTAGAGACACAAAAAATCCTTTCACAATATATTTTTATCTTAAACTCAAAAAGTTAATTTGAAATCACTTTTATGTCGGATTATCTTTCTCTTGCAAACCCTGCAAACAGATTTAAGATTAGACCTCACCCTCCAGGGTCTAGATCTATCTTGAGATCCCAATATTTCTTCTTGAGGATGCTTAAACCTTCTCCTGCACAAAAATAAAATACCCAAAACCCAACATGTACAAAAAAAAAAAATTGAACCCAAAAACCCCATCTGCAAATAAGGAATTACAAAAATATTTTACAGAAACCTTCAGATCTATACAAATAAAATACAGATCTATTAGATTTGAGTATGAGTCCAACTCTGCTCTCAAATTAGTAGAGTCAAACTCTTCTTAGCCAGATCTATCAATTAAACACAGGATATAAAAGATAAATAATTTCAAATGAGGCACTAGCCAAAAAACCCTACAAGAGAAATTTCGTTAGATAAGTCTCGGGATTTAATCAGGAAGGCTCTTTAGTTCCTATGCCTTGAGAGTTAACTAGTCCAATTGAAGACTTCCCCTCACGCCCAATATTTTGAATATAAAAAATCTCTGCACACTCAAATCAAGTTGTCAAATCAATAGAGATATAAAATAACACTATAATCCTAAAAAATTAGAGATATCTACTAATTTAATTGAATTAAAATGCTATCTTAAATCCAATAACCTAAACAAGATACATGTGCAATAAGTTATTCCACAAAGGCTAATAATCAACAACTTCTAAAATATACTTCAGCAGAGCATTAAGAACAGTATTACCATAAGAAGTGGGAGAAAAACACCACCATCAATGAAAACCCCAAAGACTTTTGCATTATTATTATTCCAGAAAAATTACAAGAGAGCTTCGAGAGCTAGTGCACGATCCAAAGATTGGATAATTTGTAAGACAAATGACCTCTAATATATAGATAAATTCTCCAAACGGCTAGTTGGCTTGATCCTCATCAAAGTAATCTTGACCGTTGATAAAGATTTGATTATCTTTTAATCTCAACTATCGAAATATTTATTTTTTGAAGAATTTTCGAATTTCTCTTTAATTCATTTTTAATTAGCTCAAAATTAATTATTTTGAGCTAATTTCCTTGAGCTAATTTCCTCGAAAAATTGAGTTTGTCTTAACCACCAAGGCCCAAAGGTCCAGAATTTTTTGAAACTTTCAATATTCCCTTGGTGGGAGACCTCCAAAAATTAATTTCTCTAGAACCCACGAATTTTTTATTTGGAGAATTTACTTTCCCTAAGACTTTTATTTTTTACTCTAATTAATTAAATTCTGGCATATGATTTTTAATTTATTTTTGCTAGAAAATTTAATTAATTGACACATGAGAGAATTAATAATTTTTCCAACTCTAGTATTTTAGCACCATGGCTAAAATATTATTTACATAAGATAATTGCATTTCAACCCTCAATGGGGGAAAACCCATTCGTTATAGACCCTCAATTTTTTACCCAAATCTACAACTCAATATGATCTAGTAGACCAAGTGATTTGTAATAAAATAATTTAGCCAATTAGCTAAAATTATTCCTAAATCACTTTTACAAAGAATACTAGAACACTACGACTCACCTAAGATCTTGACAACAAAATCCACCCTAGCTTTGGTGTGAGGCTGGAGGGAAAAACTTTGTTGACCGTGTTTAGAAACACATATGGATCAATGAGACGAAAAACCTCATAGGTTGGAAATTGTCACCAAAATAACAGACTTACCTAGGTTGTTACATACATTATGGTCTTACTAAGATCATTTACATTACAAACTGCATAATGGGTTTACAACTCTGACAGACTGTTGACAGATGAATCCAAAATGATCTGAATGCTCGAACATGGTGGAATCCCTTTGCAAAAAAGTGTACTATTATAGGGTAGTTGACATGGGGTGATCATCACTTCTATAATTTGGGTGTGCTCTGCCATCGTTACTTGTCCCATCGCACCAACCATGTTGCTCTATGTTACTTTTCTTTGAGATTCCACACACTAGTGTAACCATAACACCCTTCTCTGTTAGTCAGCGAAATATCTGTTGATTTTCTACCTTGCACCTAGTTTTTTGTTGAAAATTCTTCACATGTACTTGTGTTGTCAACACAATAGGAGGCCCGTATAGTGACAAAGACCATGGTGGTTTGGCACCGTTGCAATTATGTCCTCACCACACCTGCATTCTTAGTTCATTTGGTCAGTTTCTCCAAGGAATGTAACTTTTGAGATAACTATCTTTGGCCTTGAATTTATTATATTGAAAGCTCTGCATATTTATTGGCAATCTGGTCTACTTTCTATGTTAAATGACCAAGATGTGGTTGTGAATGTTTGAAACCTTTTTGCCTTGCATCGCATTTCAGCTGCTCGCTCTCCGAATTCGAATCCTGTGGTCTCTATGAGCAACGAAACCCTAGGCGTTTAAGTAAAGGATGTGGCAAATGTGGTTTGTGTTTGTTCAGACTCTCCCTATGTTTGCACGATGATAATTGTCTGCTATAACATTCGTTCGATTCGGAGGGCACCATTACTTTTTAGTGAAAATCACAAAGTTTTTCCTCACAAGTTTCCCTCAACTCTTTGACATTGATGTTTTGGGTTTAGTGATACATCCCATGGTTGAGATTATGCCAACTGCTCTAGTCACCGTACGTGAAGTTATGAAAGCATTGTTTTTAAAATGAGCACATATGAGATGGCATATTAAATTAGTTGAGCTCCTTTTTAAAGGCCATATGTTATATGGTATAAAATTCTAACATGTTAGCAGAGCATTGAAGTAGTACATTGGTATGTGTGTTGGAGCACTAGGACTCTGATTTTGCATTACTCAAGATTGTTTCGACCATGTCATTTCTTTTGCATTGATTAAAGCGGCCAACTGGTGTTAGTTGTGCATGGTTAGTGCCTCACATGTTAGTGCTCTTTGATTCTCTACATTGAATTGGTATATGCACTTCATTCAAGCATTAAAAAAATCTTCTATGCATTCATGTATAATGCTAGCACTAATCATTTGTATGAATTCGGTTGGTTGATTACTTTGGTCAAGGCCTATGCTAATATGTGATATGAGTGTGCGCCATTGAATTGAAGATTTATATGTGTGCTATATCATTGTATTTCTATTGCAATAAGCTGGGATTTGTCTAGTCTTGCTAGATTGTTGAGTTTTTATTTTTCCTCATAAAATGGCTAAACTTGATGATGTATTAGAGTTGTTGAATACTCTAATACATTCCACTGTAGATGAGATGGTAAACATCAGCAAGAATACTCTCTCTAATATCCGAACCCATTTGCAAGACGCACAAGACAAATTGATTTCTTGCAGCATGAGTCACAGCTTCAGCAAGAAGAGTTACAACAGAAAATGCATCATTTTGAACTTGTTTTTGTTTAGAACAATCCTCTATTTGAGGTTGAAACAAACTCCCATCAACAACCAACAAGTGATAAAGTCAGTAAAATTGAGGTTGACCCAAATCCAATGCCAATTTCAGGAACATATTTGCATCAAAATGTTCATGTTCAACCTGCACTTCCCAAGACCATCATCAGACCTTAGGAAGAGATTGTCAACAACAAGAACAAAATCGGTCTTGGATATGACTAGGATGTGTCCTTTCATATTTCGAACTATACCAAGCCAATCCAATTTCAGAGAGTTGGATTTCTACAGAAGGGTTCAGATTCACCTGGTCAAGATCGTGCTCCTTCACATTCACAGATTGTGAAATGCCAACATTATGACAGAGTTGGCCATGTGAAAGGCCATTGTTTTGCTCTTCACCCTTGTACGCATTGTGGTTAGCACACTCACTCTTCAAACAGATGCTTCAAAAACAAGCCTCCTGAAAGAAAAAAGATTCACATTGGATGGATCACTTCTTAGTAATAGGCTGCAACAACCAAGAAGATATTTCGCTCATATCACAAGATTTGTTCTCAAGTATTGAAAAGTCTTGCGGTTGAGTTTCTTCATCTTCTCACTTTGTATCTGACAGGGGGGGGATTGATAGTCATCTACAAGCCTCAAAGCCACATCAAGCAAGCTTGAGCCACAACTTGAACTTACTGCCTGAGCCTACAGTGAGAGACATCCATACCTAAATTCAGAGTTGTAGCCAAAGACAAAGAAGCCCCTGAGCAAGACTTTGGTTGGTGCCTTCCTTAAACCATCGCAGGCTTAGACCTCCCTTTTTAGGTTGAGGTTCTCCCTTTGGATTAAGGGAGGGAATTTCAAACACCTAATCCACTAAGGGTTTTGGGTGTGGAATGTGAACAGTCAAAAGGAGTCCAAGAGACCTTGGAATATGAAACCAAGGGTCATAAGAATGTATTATAAATGTATACAATTTGAATAGTAAATACAACTCATGCTCTATCTTATCTCTTGTCCATTCCATGTGTGTGTTTAACATTTTTCATCATTTTACTTAGATTTTTAGCATTACCATGAAATGACTTAGGATGTTTGAGAGTTGTTCTAATCTCATTGGATTTCATATGGATAAAGTAGAATTTTAGATCCCACTCAAAATCTAGCAAACTTATCAGTTTTTCAAGATTTCAAGATTGGGGGCATTGTAATGTTTCCATTTTGTCATGTACTAGTGTATGGAACTTGTATTTAATCAAGAACATTGAGCCCTCTATGCAAGGGAGACTCCCAATAATCAAGAGCACCTAGGGTACTAGGGTATGGAACTCTTATTTAATCAAGAGCACCAAGGTCGTTCAACCATGAAGGAGGAGACTCCCAATAAACCATGAGACAAAAATTAGAAATTTCTCGTGGCAAGAGGGTCAAGCAATGGATAATAGATTTAATTGTCTTTTCTAGTTTCTATTACTTTTTATAACTATTGACTCTTTCATATTTAGTATGGTATTTTTTGTAAACAATATATGACAATTTAAGTTTGAAGTTTGAAGTTGGCATTTATAACTCATTGGTAATGAATTATAAATATGATGCTTCGTGAAAGTTGAAATATTTCATTTCATGTTTGATATTCTTTGTTATAATTTGGTAATGGTTACAAGTACAACTTTTAGTTATGACAAATGTTATATATTGACTTTAAGATCGATGAATGATGAGACTTGATATGTTGTAAGATGTAACTTGTGGGCATGTGGTTGATGAAGATTATAAATTCTAGATGATTGATGTTATATAGTTTAATCCATGTTTTTATGCCTTTTATATCTAATTCATCATTCTACATGTTTTTGTTGACACATATACATCAAAATATATAAAAATATGTATTATATAAAATTTGCTCCCAATTCGCTCCTGACCCGGAAGCTTTTGCAAATGTCACTCCCTGCTCCCGCTTCCGCTCTCAAGCAACCTTACTAGAAACTACATTTGTGATATTGGGAAACTATGGATTTTGTAAGTTTTCTAATTGCTTGTTGAATTGGACCTACTAGTTCTTGTAGGTGAAATCAACTGTTGTTTTAGTTCTTGTTTATACTACTTGTGCATTCAATAATCATCATCGTTTTATAGATTGAAGAAGGACTACAATACTGTTATAAAATACAATTATGTCATGTGCTTATTGAAACCCTAACCCATAATTTTATCCCAAGGGTAATTTCATTAAGAGAGAATACTACAGTGGTATCTGAGTTGTGCATCCTTCCATCCTGTGAGCATATGATTTTTGGATGCTCCAGGAGGATAGGGAAAATGCTAAAGTCAGGAAAAAAAGTGTATCAAGAACTCAGTCATGGGGGGCAAGGAAGAGTAGCCACCAGAGATTAACCCCTTAGACATCTTGGGGGAACTACCAAGAGGTCAATAGTAGATGGTTCAACAAATGGCACAAGGGTAATAACATATGCCCCAATTTCTTACCCATATTTTGGCAAATTTGAGTAATTCGGTTAACAATGGTGCTAATGGATCTAATGGAGGTAGTTGGAGTCTAGCAGAAGGAAGCAACAACCATAATCTTGGTCCTTTTAAAATCTTTGAACAAACTAACACAAGGGCAACCAGTAAGAGCACCCCTAGACTTATACTACCTCAGTTTCTACATGGTCAAGGAGTAGTAAACCAAGGACCTACATAGCAGAACATGGATTTTTCAGAATATTTCCAGCAGTATGCGTAAATAGGAGAGGATGTTCAAGCCAGTTATGACCTTTACAAAGTTTAGTAACATTAAGAACAAAAATAGACACGGGAATCATAAAAGAGGCATACAGCAAAACTATGATCTACTGCAAAAAGTTGGGAAACTATCCAACCCCTCTTTTGATGGGTCATCCAAATACTCAGCAAGTTCTTGGGTACAAAAGTTGTTGGAAAATGCACTATGGTAACTATTAATTCCAATTTTCCTTAACCTTAATAATTGTTTGTGAACTTTATTTATCTTCTTGTGTTATCTTTATTAGTTCTTCTTCATCAAACAATTATCAAAAGAAAAATAGTAAAGGCGGAGGACAGATAAGTTAGGCTCCAAGCCAGGGCAAAACCCCTCCAAGGGGAAAACCCGGAAAAATATCTTCTCTCTTATAGAATCTGCTTCAAATGAGACAATCAAAACCCAAACCCTAGACTAAGTCCTCCTCCAAGTACCAAGTCAACCCTCCAAGAAGTCCTTCCAATAGGATCAAATCAACAAAGCTCAATCCTGCTTCAACTAGCTTCCAACTTCGACCCTACAACTTCGGCCTTGTGGCTCCTACGAAAACCCTAATTCTTGCACAAGATAGTTCTTCAAGGGATCCTCCTTTTGAGCAAAATTGATCTTCCCAAGGTCAACGAGGTCAAATCAGAGTATTCGCTCTTCCAGCAACTTGATAATACAACTTGATCTCTTGCGATTTGGACCTGCAATTTCGGCCTTCTTGGAAGCTGTAAAAACCCTATATTTTGCACATGTGAGAGAGATAGAGCCCAAAAACAAACTTTCTTCCTTCTTCTTGGATTCTCTTTGCCTTCTAGACATTCACTCTTCCTTTCTTGCCTCTTCTAGCTTCTAATCGAACTTCTTGAGAGATCAAACTTGTGTGTGTCAGTTTGTCAAATGATGTCAAAGTTGCCTGTATTTACAGCCTTTCCAAGGGATCAAAATCCCTTCTTTAGGCCGACTTGTACTTTGGAGGTTTCCAGGAACTTCTAGACTCAAAATCAATTCTTTTACAAGTTACATCTTGCCCAGAAGAGTCTTATAAACATGATGTTGACTCTCTTGACTGGTGACAATAAATCCTATGACCTAACAAACCCTAGAATCATGAAGAACATGCTTTTACCTAGAATACTATGAATAAGAAGCATGAAATCCATGCTTTAAATAAATAACATACATATTGAAATGAGTACAACAACAATTATGAAGACCAAAACTAGTTACATTTCCAACACTCACTCTTAACTAGGGAGGTATTTATAATTGTACAACTATTACAACATCATTCTCAAACTGAAGAGTTCTCATCAGAAGAGTTGGATTGATAAGCCAACTGTAAGCATCAACATTATAACCAACACTGCCTTTGAGGCCTAACTAGACAAGCTCAACTTCATTCGAGAGCATTATGCTGGGAGACTTTAAATGTGATACTGCACCACCTCTAAGGCACAAACCCCATCTAGATGTTCACTAGGTATGTCCCTGGCATAGTGCCTACATCTAGTGTTTATTGTTTTATGTGTTGCTGCTTTGGTAATTGCTTGATGAACAAAAGGAAAGAAGATATAAAGAATTGTAATAATAAGAAACATCACAACCAATTATCAAGAATAAGAAAATCTTTTTGCCTTTCTAGTTTTCTAACAAAAGGTTGCATAGAAGGAGGAGAGGTTAGCTTGGTGTGGAGGAGGTCTTTCTCTAGGTTGAAGAGTCTCAAGGAAAACTCTTGAAGGAAGAGATTTTTTACTTAGTTTTCCTCTAGATAGGGGTTTTTCCCTGGCAGAGTGCCTACATCTTGTGTCTTGTGTTTTTGTGAACTTCATGTACACATAATTTGGTAATTGCTTGATGAAGGATAATATAACAAATAAGTAAAAGAAGCCAACATAATTCACAAGTAATTATCAAGAAAGAGAAATCTAACCCTAATCCTACTAGCATTGATTTCTCAATAGGTACAAGGATAACAATGACAAGGGATGTCCACATATTGGATATATAGACGTAAGGAGGGATCAATTGTGGATACATAAGTTACCCCAACCTTTGTTTTTGACCCTTCCTTATTTGCCTTTTGCTTCTTGATTTTCTTTGTATTACCGCTTGAATCTCTAGGAAATGAGAGCATGTTATGAATGATGTATAGCAGTTACCCACTTAAAGGTGGGGCAATTCATCACCCACCAAGGGTTGGGACATGCATGGGTTCCTTTATGATGTGATGGCACACTTATTAGCCCTAGGAACTAGGGTAATGGCCATAATGATAACGGGTAGATTTCATGCTTGCCTTTTGCCCACGTGATTTAATAAATGTCTCGGCCATCTTTTGCATTTGATGATCTTTTTCTTTCATTTCTTTCTTGTGGCCATGATATACTTTTAATTTTCTTTTAGTTGCATCAACCTCCAGGCCCGACCTAGGTATGTGGACAGGGAAGGGGGTTCTTCCAATGCTTTGTGGAACCCGCTGTTATGTGGACCTAGAGATGGAAAAATGTAAAATAGGGCTCATAATGTGCAAAGGGGAGTGAAACATGTGGAACGGGAAAATGGGACCACGTTACCAAAATTGAGATTTCCCAAGTAGTGCCCTTCCTAAATCCATAGGCCAATAGGGGAGATCCCACGAGACTAGGATTGAAGATTAACCCCCCATTTAAGGTGAGGGAACAAAACCACGGTCAAAGATGTTCCTTCTTCTAAGTCACCCAATAATCCATGCCCAAATAAAAAACAAGCAACAGGCACTCGCTTGCACAATGAAAAACATACCTTTTGGGTCAGATTGCCCACCTTCTAACATATGCTCTCGACAAATGGGCAAGTTAACATCATAGTTTTAAAACTCTGACTCGGCCGAGCAATGACTCCGACTCCGACTCCGAAACGGTAATGACTCGACCGGCTCGTTTTCAATGACTCGGTCGTTGTAAAAAATACATTAAATATTTAGTTTTTTTATAAAAAAACATAATTTTGAAAGATTTTAACACTAATTTTAAAGATTTTCATTCATGTTTCCAAACACACAGCATTATAATATAGATGGAAGACAACATATGATCAAAGTAGGCTCATGAACCAATCCATTATATCAAAATGGTACCCAATGACAATACATAGTCAACTGTCATACATGATAAAAGACTCAAAACAAAAAACACATAACCAAGGAGGCTAGAAATGGCCTCTACACAACTACAAAAGTAAACTGTGACGGTGGCCAGAGTCTCCAGTACTAGTACTACTGGCTAGTAGCTACTGCCAGAGGAGCCAAGATCATGTCGATCAATCTCTAGATCATCATCATCATCAGAGTCAGACAAGGGGCCCCATGGCTCCTCCTCATCATCATCATCTCCAACTGCAACTGTAGAAGTGGTACCACTAGTAGGTTGTGTAGCTGCAATAGATGCACGCTGAGATAAAGTAGCTATGCGGCTGCGCTTCTGTCGTGGCTCAGGCTGAGCAGAGTAAGCACCTACAACTAGAGTCCTTGCTGGTTGTGAGACTGAGGCTGGTGGATCTGCATTCAACTGAACAGGCTGAAGTTGTACAGCATGTTCAATTTCAACTGATGTCTCCATATCTAAATCTAAATCAAGATCCTCATCAGGATCAAACTCTGTTGGATGACTCTCCACTACCCAATCTGACATTGGATCAATGTCTTCCAACACAATGGGATCTGAATCAGGTCTTGTGTTCAGCACAGTGATGCGGGGGAGCGGCCCCCCCCTTCGAACCCGCTCCCGGAGCGCGCTCCTGGCGGGAGCGGCTCGGGAGCGCGCTCCCCAAATCGCTCCCGGATGGGAGCGATTTTCGGGAGCGCGCTCCCGTAAAAAAATTTGCGCTCCCTGGTCTGTGAGGGAGCGTTTCAGGGAGCGATCGCTCCTGCGCTCCCGGAGCGCTTTTTAATGCCCGGGAGCGATAAGGGAGCGATCGCTCCCTGATCGCTCCCGGGCGTTAAAAAACGCTCCGGGAGCGAATTTTAAAATTTCGGGAGCGATTCGGCGGAAAAAAATTCCGCGGACCCGAAAATAAAAAAAATTTAACTTATTTTTTTTGTTTTATAAGCCCAATGGGCCAAAACAAATTCATTTGAATGAGATTGAGGTTGAGTTAGCAAGAGCTGAGGAGCAAGGAGCCAGAGCTAAGGAGCGAGGAGCAAGTGCCAAGGAGCGAGGAGCAAGCTTGCAGAGGTAAGTAACTTAATCATTTAGTTAGTTTAGCTGGTTAGGTGGTTAGTTTGGTTAGTTTAATTTCCCTGTTTGAGTTTAAAGATCATTAATTTAAATTAAATTAATAAATTAAATGAATTAATCCCAATAAACTAAATTAATTTGCAGATTCAAGACTCAAACCCTACAAACATCAAACACGATGGACCTGGGGATTTTTATTGGCATTTTCTTCTTCCTGGTCCCTTTTCTGGTTATTATGACGGTGGAGAGGAAACGGAGGAGGCCTGAAACTGAAGAGGTGGATGAAGAAGCCGGAGGAAGTCAAATAGGTGAAAACCCCAGTGAGGAGGATGTGGAGGAGGGTGAACATGACATTGAGGGCAAAAAACTAAACAAGACCAAACTCCATTGTGGAAATATGTTCAGAGGCCTGAAGCAGGGAGAGGGGGTGGAACCACTAAATTTCATTGCCCCCATTGCAATTCTGATTTCACAGGCTCATACACTCGTTTGAGAAGACACCTTTGCGGGAAAAGGGCATGGGATGGAGAGAAACAAATAGGAATCAGAACTTGCGACAAGGTGTCAACAGCAGATAGAGCTAAATACATAAAGGAAGAGGAGGACGCCCAATACAAAGCAAAAAGATCAAGGGTTTCTTTGAAAGCTCACAAAGAACTCCTTCAGCATCCTCCCAAGGCAGTGGATATGGTACATGGAGGCTCAGGGTCATCATCTTTACGCCGTAGAACCATATCAGATTTCCTTGATGAGGGGTGTAGGCATGATGTGGATTCAAAAATTTACAGGGTCCTCTATGCAAATGGGATACCATTCAATGTTCTACGCTCACCTTATTGGCACGAAATGGTTTCTGCCATAAATGATGCCCCTACAGGATACAAGAGCCCTGGGTATGACAAGGCAAGAACAGTTGGCCTTGATCATGAAAAAGCAAAAATATCACATTCTTTGAATAGAATGACAAGTTCTTGGACTGACAATGGGGTGTCCATTGTATCTGATGGATGGACAAATGTAAAAGGCAAGCCATTGATAAGTGTTCTCGCTGTGTCCCGAAGTGGTCCCATTTTTCTAGCTGCACATGATTACTCAGACAAGTTCAAGACCGCTATCAACATTGCAGAAGCATTGCTTGAAACAATTGAGCGTATTGGCCCATACAATGTCATCCAAGTCATCACTGATAATGCTCCTAATTGTAAGGCAGCGGGAGCAATTATTGAGGATAGATACCCGAACATATTTTGGTCTGGATGTTTGGTTCACACATTGAACCTTCTGTTGCATGATATTGTCAAAAACAAAAATGAACAATACCAATGGATTGGTGATTTGTACAAGAAAGGAAAAAAAAATGATAAAATTTATTACAAATCATAGCAATACCCATGGCCTTTTCCGCAGTCACTCGAGATTGGAGTTGCTGAAGATTGCGAGAACTAGATTTGGTAGCTATTACCTCACCTTCAGGCGCCTTTTGAAGGTAAGAGAGGGTTTAGCTAGCATGGTATCAAGTCAAAATTGGCAGGTGTTAAAGGAAAGGGCTACAAATGTAGTTGACATTGCAGGTTTTGAAACGGTGGAGGAGGCCGCTCTTGATGGGCAGTTTTGGACAGCTGTGAGACAGGTATTGGATTTCACCAAGCCAATTTATAACATGATTCGGTTTGCAGATACAGACAAACCAGTGATTGGCGAGGTGTATGAGCAAATGGATACCATGTTGGGGGAAATAAAAGACATTGTTAATAACAGAGATCCCGACTTGTACAATCTGATTCACGATTGTGTGTGTGAACGGTGGAAAAGGCTTAACCTTCCACTACATTGCTTGGCGTATATCCTTACGCCAAAATACTACTCAGATTCTTGGTTGGGAAAACCTGCAGCAGGGGGTGGTGTTAGGAGCAAACCCCATTTAGATCGAGAGGTAACTAAAGGATATCTGGATGCATTAGACAAGTTGGTGCCTGACAGGGAGGAATGTGCAGCTGTGCGCCTTGAAATAGGCAGATACTTCACTGGCAGTGGTTTGTATGGTAACTTCCATGCAATGGACGACAAAGATAAATTTGATTCTCTCACATGGTGGGAAACATATGGCGGCGACGGACTTTTGCGAAAATTGGCATTGAAAGTTCTTGCACAGGTTGTAAATTCTTCTTCTGCAGAGAGGTGTTGGAGCACCTACAGTTATATACATAATGTGAAAAGAAACAGGCTCAACGAAAACCGAGCAGAAAGCTTGGTTTATGTGCACTACAATTTGAGGTTGTTGAGCCATTACTGTGATCGGGCTAATGAAGATCCCACATATAAAATTTGGGACAATCACCCTGAGGACGACAATTTGGAGGATGGCATTGTACATATGGAAGAACTAGAAGATGAGCTTGTACGGGATGAAGCTGAAGCAGCTGCAGCAACCATGCCACCTCCACCTCCACCATCCAGTAGCAGTTCTCGGGGCCCGATTCTTGTTCCAT
>APFE030377541.1:405027-419553 GCA_000404065.3 Pinus taeda | reverse complement strand
AGTTAGAGGTATTATCTGTGATGATTTGAACAACATTAGCCACCCCCACCTCCTCAACAACCTGATCCAATAGTTGAAACAACAAGTGGCCATATTTTACCTTATCAGATGCATCAACTGATTTTAAAAACATGGTTCCCTATGGGCAGAAGACAAGAAAGTTTATGATGGTACGATTTCTTTGATCAGTCCATCCATCTGACATGATGGTACACCCTGTTCTTGCCCATGAGTCCTTGAACTCTTGCAAATACTCATTAATGGATTGAATTTCTTTCTACAAACGAAACCCCCTTAGCTCATGCATAGTAGGGCCTTTGAAGCCTTTTCCAGCAGCATGTATGGCATCAAACATAGGCTCATAATATGGTGAACGAGCAGCATTAAAGGGGATATCAGCATCATACCACCATCTAGCTATGTACTCACAAGCAGTGTCCCTCAATTCTTTCTTCCAATGGTCATCTAAAGTGGGCTGCATTTGAGTTTTACTAACTTCAGGACCATGTGCATCTGATGGAGAGGAGGGAGTGAAATAACTTTTGATAGTCACATCACCCTTTTTCATTCTACCCTTTCCCTTATCTTGAACAGAACCAAAAGAGGGAGGAACATATCGGAAAGGATTGGATGCATCGGTTTGAGGGATAGAGGAAGAACCCTCAAAATCATAATGGGGGTTGGCAGCCATCATTTTTTGTATCTCCCTCTTCCTCCCAATTTCAACCTGTATGTCTTTTTGCCTAGCCTTATCTTCTTTAAATTTCTCAATGCTGGCCAATAAATTCTTCCTAATCTCCCCAATTTTTGGTGAGGTACATGGGGTAATTTGGCCTCTAATCCCTGCCAAGTGTTGCTTCAGCCTATTAATGCCCCCTGGACCTTCCTTAATTTTCCTATGGCAAAATTTGCATTGCATTTGACTATCAACCATTTCAACATATGCCCAAGCAGGATCTCTTGCTTTAGGTGCCATTATTTGAATAGGAAATGAAAGCAAACAATCTGAAAATGAAAAAAAAAAACTTGATTCAATGTTCATTTATTTGACAAAAAACAGTCTCTAAACTTTCTAGATATGCACCTCAAATTTACTAAGCAAAAACAGATTTATAGAGGTGAAAAAAAATACCTCCAGGTACAAACTGCCTCCTCAAGCTTGCTCCAAGAATCAGCTCCTCAATGCTGCTCCAAATGGCTGCCCAAGAAGCTCCTCACTCCAGCTACAATGCTCCTCCAAGACTCCTCACTGCTGCTCCAAAACAAGCTCAAGAACTACTCACTAACTCTCAAAAAAGACTCTCACTCAAATGCATAAGATTGCTGTGAGAGAATGAGAGCACTTGGGTGTGTTAAATAGGGTTTGGGAGGGGGATATGGACCCCAAACTACAATTAGCAAAATCATATAAATATTTGAACTCCAAAATAACCACCAAACAAATTTAAAATCCATTTAAAATGTGTTAAATCGTTGAGCTTGCGTCCCAGGTACCATTCCTTGTGACTCGGTCGTTTCATAACGGAAACGGTCCATTTCGGCCGAGTCATTGCTGACTCGGCCTTCCGAACCGAATCATTAACCGTTTCGTTGGGGAGGCCTCCGACCCGGATCAACCCGGCCGAGTCAATGTTGACTCGGCCGTTTTTTAAAACAGTGGTTAACATATAATTGATTTAGGGAGAGGAGATAAATTAGCACATCACATCAACTGCAAGGTAGTTGCATAGTTTTCAAATCGGCCTTGCTAACCAGTTATCGGTCTAACCGGCCGGTTAGCAGGCCCACCAGTCGAAACTGGCCAAAAAACCCGGTCAGAGGGGGCACTTCTCCATTTTTTGCCCTAAACCGGTCCTAACCAGTCGGTTCCGTCCTAAACCGGTCGGTTAGGAGGCACACCCACCGTGAGCCCAAAAAGCGACTTTTTGATTGTGTTTTAGGGGTTTTGGAGGGAAACTAAGGGTGCTTTCCCTCCAAAAACACCCTGTCCAAGCCTTTAAGAGGCCCCTCTCCCTCTCATTTGTCTCGCACATCTCATTTGGAGTGTTTTTGAGTTTGCTTGGGAGCTTGGAGAGTGTTGAGTTTTTGTTGGAGTAGTGGAACAATAGAGTTTAAGCTAAGTAGTAGTCATCATGCCTCCAAAAGCCAGAGACACTGCATGGGCTCATTGTGATATGCTTGATGGCAAAATGATCTGCAAATATTGCCAAAAATCCATTCAAGGAGGGGGTATTAACAGGTTCAAGCAACACTTGGCTGGGATAGGAGGCCATGTAAAGCCATGTGGAGCACCAAATGAAATAATAGGGCATATTAGGGCATAATACCTTCAAAAGTTTGAGACTCAAGTCACTGAACCAATAGAGAAGTTTGTGACTGCAAAGTTTGGGAGTCGAGACTCAACAAACTGAGTTTGATCATGATGACTCATGAGAAGTTTCAAGTGATAATGTTGATCACTATTATAGTATTATCATATATGTAGACTTGAGCCTTGTAGTAGGCCACTGGCCCCATAGTTTGCAGGCTTTGTTTTTGCACTCTAGAGGCCATTTAGAGCCTCATTGCTTATGTATTTTGTCGATGATATGTATTGCACTCGGTGCCATTTTGACATATTCACCTTTACATGGTATATAAATGAGCAACCTTTGCATATTGTGTCTCTATTGGCTTGGAACCATGGTTTTAAATCTTAAAAATAGTTTTTTCATTAAAAAATAATTATTTAATGTATTTTTCTAAAACCGGTTTGTTTAGACCAAACCAGTCCCGGTTAGACCGGTTCTAGTCGGTAAACTGGTTCATTAGGTGGACCGGTCCGGTCACCGGTTCCGGTTTTAAAAACAATGAGTAGTTGTTAAGGGTCGATGGTTGTCCGCTAAAGAAGATAAATAGAAGCAAAGCTTCTCTTAAGGGCACCCACTTTTGGTGGGCAATATCTGTTGAAGAATCTAGGGCAGTTAACATTAGTAAGATTCTTTTAGACTTTATAACAATTTGTGAAGTGTTTTTTCAATTTATCTTAGCTTGATCTTCTTCTTATTATTAGCGTGTGTGTTTACTTCATCAAACTTCTATCAAAACAAAGAGACAAGAACTCAAGAAGTTGGCATTCTGCCAGGGCCAAAACCTCTCCCTCTTGGAGAGGAAAACCAGCATGTAATTCTTCTTATAGAGATTCCAATTGACGAACACCAAGACCTTGAGACTCGACCCTCTCTGCCACTCCAAGACCAAGACACCATTCTTCTTCCTTGTCACTGCTGATATCATCATTATTGCTGCACTATTGAGATCTTTATTGCTGCAACATCATTGATGCACTTTCACCAAGGTCTTCACCATACTACTGAGATCTCCATGAAGTCTGCTCCTGGATTCACTGAAATCATGATTTTCTTATCATAGCTCTGCCTTCACCGAAATCATAGTTGCACTCTTACATGTCTTCACCAATGCACCAAAATTTGCATCTTATCTTCACTAGGATTATAATCGAGATCTTCATCTGCATAAGGATCATGATTGATGTCATGATTATAGTGATGATTGTGTCTATACTTCACCGAGATCCTTATGAAGGTCGAAACCGTTACTATGACCCTGTGACTAGGCTGAGACAGCAGAGAGATATGCGAGGAATTCATTGTAACTATCACCGAGACTATACCTTACTATCCTGCACCTATCCGATAATTTCATAGCCTTATCCGAGATTTCTTTTTGTCTTTTGCGGATACCCCAGCTGGTTATATATAGTGGTTATGTCTCTAGTTTGAGCCGACTTATCCAGGTGAACCAACATGTCATCCTTTAGTCATTAATATATTTTTGCAGGACGACGTGATGTCTTTTCATCGCTTTGTTTGCAGGCTTCTTCTTTGAAGGATGGTGCTTGTCTTGGAAGGCTACTTGACACTAGGTTGACTCATGTTTATTACATAGATGCTCAAGAAGAGCTCTTCATTATGATTTTGACTCTTTGACTTTCCTAGACCTATAGAATGAGCAAGAAACTCATTCATATAATTTATATAAATAATAATTATTTTTCTTGACAAGTACAAAGATCAAAATTACATTGACAAATATCGAACCTAGTTACCCTTTTCTTCAACACTCCCTCTTAACTAGGGAGGTATTTACAATGGTACTTGGTTATTCTAAATCTGAAAAATTTCTCATAAGAAGAATCAGATTGGTAATCCCATCTGTATAGCATCATAGTGCAAGGCCTTGACTAACAGCTCCATCTCTCCATGAGATCATGAGCTACAATGTTGGCGAGACCAATGATTTATAGACACCTTCATCATTGTCTCTTAAGGTACATACCCACCCGGGTGTTCACTGAGTATGACCTTCTAGGACTATTCGTATCTTGGGTTCCCAACCCTCAAAGAATATCAATCCTCTTTCCTACTCTTATCTTGGATGCCCTACACATCCTCAAAGAGTATTGGATGCTAGATAATTACCCAATCCTCCCATTCTTTCTTCCCAAGTGAAGACAAGAATGTTGTGTCTATCATGTGTCTATATTTCCATTCATGGCCATCATCTAGACTTACAGTTGTTAGTCCTGAAATAGTGCATGACACATGAAATGGAAAAACACAACTATCATTCCTTTGTAATCAGGGGTGATCTAATTCAAACTCCCTCTTGATTAGGGACTTGTCAAAGCTCCCTCTTAGCTAGGGACTCTTTTATGCATCAGCAGCTTCTTCTTCGTGGGTTCTTCAGCTGCTTGATCAACTTCTCTTCTTGATGTCATGAAATTTAGTTGAGCTTCTTCCTTGTAGGGCAACAACCATCGATCGCTTTCCTCCTTAGTTCATAATGTCATTCCTTTCTTCATGGAAAGTGGCTTTTTTCATATCTGCAACCTTCATTGTATGACTACTTCTTTCTCATCATGCTTCTTCCATCCAACACATGAATGCTAGTTGTACTTGCATTTACAACTCTTGTTCGAGTAGCCCTGCATTATCCAGATATTATTCAAGAAATCAAAACATCATATTAAATCAAATCATACCTTACAAGATGGCTCTTTATCATGACATCTTGTAGGGATCAACATCCTGCACACGTATTGACACATCTCCCAAAGATATCCATTGTCAAGGGTCTTCATTTTTTTTTTCATATTTTCATATGAGTCTTCATATCTTTCCAGGAGATTTCCTAGTCAAATCTTCTTGGTCTTTTGGATGTTGATTGCCTTCATCATGGTTGCATATCTCATGATCTCTTCCTTCCTCACACATTCCATTTCTTGAAGCTTTTGATCAAAGTTTCTTAGTCAACTATCTCATGCTTCATATGAGGACATATTATGTTGATTTCATCCAGTGCGACTTATGCCTTCCTGCATTCTTTCAGAGGAGAAGATCCTTTTTCTCTTGATCATGCTTCTCAAGATAGAAGTAATGATCCACTGTAACCTGCAACCATATGACATGACATTATAATATTAAATACAAGCATACATACCTCATTCTACCTTTAGGTCATCTAGGCTTCTTCCAACAGCGTCCTTGATTGAAGAGATCTTCAATCCCTTCATCTGCTTCATGTCATCACACCATTATCTCATGAATTCCATAAGTTGGAGTTCTTGATGAAACACTTGCTTCCTCTCTAGATTAGTGAACCCTCCGATGAGGATTCCATCCGAGAACCTTGAGGATCTTGCGTATCCCCATCCGGCAGATGTTTCTTGATGTATGATGAGCCTTGTCCTGGATTACATCTTTCTTTTCTTTAATGTTCAATGAGATTCCCAAGAGCTATATCCTTCATATTTGACTGTCGTGGATTTTGTCCTTTTTGTCCTTCATGATTCCCATGGTGGTGTCACGAGCTCTTGCTTCTAATGCTTTCATGATGCCATGATGCATCTTATTATCATTGTCATGTTTTATAACACAAGATATGGGAGCTTATGACATGATCCTTTTGTGAGGGATACTATCTTACTCATAGGAGAGATTTGATACTCCCTCTTTACTTGGCCCTTATCTTTAGCTTCCTCCATCTTTCAGTGATATGAGCTTTCCAAAATATTTCTATAGCATTGAATCTTAACTATACTTATTGAGGACCAACCTTGCCTTTCCTTTCTGCACATGGTTGAATTCTTTTATCCCGTAATACTATAGACTGCAACTTGTCTTTCTCTATCTAGTATAGAGACCACAAATTGTCGAGTGAGGTAACGTTCTTTGTTCATCAATATTTGTTACCTTGCTCATCAATGATGACTACCTTCATCTTTCTTCATGAAATTATTCCTTCATTATTCGATACCTTTACTATTGTATAGGTCTAAGTGACCTTCTTTACTTTAATTTACGAGAGTATATCTAGCATTTCATATATCTCCGTTTATGTTTCCTCTTCTGCCATTTAGGTATGAGAGGACTTTTGAGTGATATCATATGAATCCTATGAATCTCTTGATAGATTCAAACAATGCTTGACCTTCATAGACCTTGATGGATTCAAACATTGCTTGACCTTCATAGGACTTTTCATAGATATCAATGACTTCAATTTTCTATGAGGATTATGACAATCCTCCTTATTCTATGCATGGACTTTCGATCATCTAACCGATTTATAAATACCCTTGCAATCATGAAATCATTTAACCAAATCTGATTATAAAATTGAAAGATACTTACTTGGTGTGTGAAGAGGAGATCTTCACCTTGATGCTTCTTTTGCTTGAGCTGCCCATCATTAGTATCCTTTCATCACGACTTCCTTGGAGGCCTTCTAGCACCATGACATCAGTGGTCTTGACATCACTAAGACTGCTTCACGACCTTCCCAATTCATTTTTAGGTACTTTTGACTTCAACTATGTTCTGATTTGAGCACCATGCTATTGGGATCATAATCATAGACAAAATTCGAGACTGTGACAAGTATATTGATATGGCACTGCACAATGGTGTCTATGTGTGTTGTGTAGAGAAGCAATGTATTGAGAGCCCAAACTTGTCCATGACTAACATAACTAAATTGTGGTTGACACTATATAGATAGACTGTCTCATCACCGAAACTGCCTTGATGTAATAACTATACTGAGACAGTGATGTAATCATGGATTGTGAGAGGTATTCCATGGATTACTTTTGCAATATATATATATATATACTTGAGACTATCCTTTATGGCATGGAGAAAGTTCAGTGATCAAGAACTGAGGATCAATGATATACTCCATCAACCTGAGCATGAGTTGAGTGCATGACTGTAATTACTGAAGTTGATACTCCATGATTGTTGTAGACCTGCTTGTTGTATACTTGCTCCTTTAATCCTTTCAACCTGCTTCGATGTCCTTGAAGACAGATCCTTGTATCTCTTTTATTGCCCTTCATTTGACTTCAGCACCTTAGCTCTAATACCATGTTGAAGAATCTAGGGCAGTTAGCATTAGTAAGATTCTTCTAGACTTGATAACAATTTGTGAAGTGCTTTTTCAATTTATCTTAGCTTGATCTTCTTCTTATTATTAGTGTGTGTGTTTACTTCATCAAATTGCTATCAAAACAAAGAGACAAGAACTCAAGAAGTTGGCATTCTGCCAGGGCCAAAACCTCTCCCTCTTAGAGAGGAAAACCCGCACGTAATTCTTCTTAGAGAGATTCCAATTGACGAACACCAAGACCTCGACACTTGACCCTCTCTGCCACTCCAAGACCAAGACACCATTCTTCTTCGTTGTCACTGTTGATATCATCATTATTGTTGCACCATTGAGATCTTTATTGTTGCAACATCATTGCTGCACTTTCACCAAGGTCTTCACCATACCACTGAGATCTCCATGAGGTCTACTCCTCGATTCACTGAGATCATGACTGTCCTATTATAGCTCTGCCTTCACCGAAATCATAGTTGCACTCTTACATAACATGTCTTCACCAATGCACCGAAATTTGCATCTTATCTTCACTAGGATTATAGTTGAGAAATTCATCTGCATTAGGATCATGATTGATGTCATGATTATAGTGATGACTGTGTCTATACTTCATCGAGATCCTTATGAAGGCCGAAACCATTATTGTGACCCTATGACTAGGCTGAGACAGTAGAGAGATATGTGAGAACTTCATTGTAACTATCACCGAGACTGCACCTTACTATCCTGCACCTATCTGAGATTCTGTCTGGTACCCATCCAAGATTCCATCCTTCACCTATCCGAGAATTTCAAAGCCTTATCCGAGATTTCTTCTTGTCTTTTGCAGATACCCCAGTTGGTTATATATAGTGGTTATGTCTGTATTTTGAGCCGACTTATCCAGGTGAACCGAAATGTCATACTTTAGTTATTAATATATTTTTGCAGGCCGACATGATGTTTTTTCATCGCTTTGTTTGCAAGCTTCTAATTTGAATGATGGTGCTTGTCTTGAAGGGTTGCTTGACACTAGGTTGACTCATGTTTATTACATAGATGCTCAAGAAGAGATCTTCAATATGATTTTGACTCTTTGACTTTCCGAGACCTATAGAATGAGCAAGAAACTCATTCATATAATTTATAAAAAATAATAATTCTTTTTCTTGACAAGTACAAAGATCAAAATTATATTGATAAATATCGAACCTAGTTACCCTTTTCTTCAACAACATCTAGCTCCAATTGTTACATGAGCTCACCTTAGTGCACATGACCCATGTACTCGAACGGGGAGGTCATGAGAACTCCAGCGATCTCCTGAGACGTAGACCTATCTTGCACACCATAAAACAACTATTGGAAGCATGAGCATTGGGCGTACTTTATCGCCCATGTTTTTCATGAAAATATTAAATCCATACAGAAAAGTAAATCTATTCTATGATACAATCTAATCTACAATGCAATCTACTCTAGCATGAGAACATGATATGACGATATTAGCTATGCAATCATGATATGCAATGCACCTACACTAACATGCATGTTGTTTTATGCAAGAGCTAAGTATAGTCATACAACCAATGTAACCAGCATATCATTTGATCGACATCATATTTCCTACTCCTATGATCAATTATGATATAAATTCGAGAGCAAACATAATAATTATGACACTCATATGCTAGGTCACAAGGGTGGGAAGTGGGAAATGAGGATGACCATGAATTATGATAAGGGGGAGAAAGAGATCATGAGTCAGACCCGTGCCATTTGATCTTCTCCTCAGTGTTGAATATGGAGAAATCCACTATCAAGACCAACAATATCTTCTTGCGAGCTTCCATGGTTATGGAACTCTTGTTGATGTCTTTATGCCCATTTTGAGAGGGATAAAAGGGAGGATAAGGTTAGCATGGGGGAACATAATAGTTAGGTCGCCTACTATAACGGTCATATTGAAAAGGGATCACATGCTTATCTCTTTCAAGATCTTTGCATTGGAGAATAATAGTAGGAGAGTCAATCACATAATCTTGATGATAAGGAATACAAGACAAGACAAGACAAGGTCCCTATCAATATCATCGTCGATATCATAGATGGGATCCTTGTCGAAATGATGACTATTCACTTTCCACTTTTCTTCGTCAATATGCATGTAATCTTCAATGCCAAATCCTGGGGAATACATAGGATTACCCTCCTCCTCAAGGTGCTCATGAGGTTCATCATCCAATTCATCATCCATGGTGTGGCTTGCCTAAAATTCACCTTCTAAGGGTTCATCTTTGTAATGCATGTTTTCAATATCATCTTCAAGGTCTTCAAAAGGTACATCATTAGCAATAACATCCTTGATAAAGGTAGGGCCAACCTCAACTTCACTTCCCATAGATCCATTTTCATCGTTAGTGTCGTAAATTGGATCATCCTCAAAATGATGGATGCTTCCATCCCACTTCCCTTCATTTATATGCAAGAAGTAACAAACATCAAACTCTGGAGAATCAATGCGGTCCCCACTTTCAAGATCTTCAGAAAGTACGTCATCCCATATCACTTCTTATGCCAAAGAACCACCTTTATCATGTTCTTCAACATGGAACAAGGGCTTCACAGGGAGTTCATCTTCTTTGCTATAGTAGTCAATTCCCCAATCTGCAGTCCAAAATTCTTCCATATATGCTTCATCTACTTGATGATCTTCTATATTTTTAGCTTCCTCTGGATCATCCCAATCTTCCCTTAGTGTATCCAGCTCTAGGACCTTTGATGGATTCTTCGAATTTTCTGAAAGATGAAGACAGAATTTGTTAATGGCCAAGATGTTGTGTGCATCTTCATCAGTCATGAATTGTGACCTCCAATACCAAAAAAAATCAATGAAAACTTCAAATGAAGTGGTGTTGGTAGGGTCACAAAGATTATTGATTTAACGTGTTCCAAGAGACTCAATGAATAATTTCACCAAAGTACCTTGGTGAGTGATGCCCCCTCTCGAAACATAAGAGATGAATTCCATTGTATGATCAAGTATGAATAACGGATTACCATTGAATTTCGGGATATCAAGAAATATCTCACACAACTTCCAAGGAGCCATTCTTTTGAATTTTTCATAAAAATCAAGAGAAGAGTCGCCATGGTGAATTTAAGGCGCCTTAAAGAATGCTTGCTTCACCCTACAAGCACTAGAACATTGAGGCTTAATGGATAACTAGGGGTTTGTTCTTCCAAAGGAGTTGTATTGTCGTTGGGGAACAAGGTAAATACTTCATAAAGGTAGACTCGCTTCTTCCCTGGCAACGACGCCAGAATGTTATCACAAAATCTAGCAAGCCATGGAGAAGGAAACCCTACAAGACAAGAGCTAGACAAAGTGCTAACAATGGGGTAGAGGCCCAATGTCACCTTAAACAAAACCCCCTCCACTTTACGAGCTTTCACTTATGGGAGGTGTTCCGGTAGAAAGGAGATCACTTAGAATATATAGCCTAGGTATAGGACACAAAGTAATCAAGCTAGAGCTCATTCGAAATAGAGCCTCAATAAAGGTACAACGCTTCAAAGAAGCAAATCACTCTAGGGTTTTGAGATTTTTCAATGGTGATAGGTATTCACAAGGTTAAGGCCCAAGGGAAAGGGTTTCTTACAATGATATTCAACTAAGCCAAGGCTCATGAAACCCTCAAAGAAGTCTTCAAGATGAGGGGAAAAGAACTACGGTTTCCCTCTTGAAGCAACACCTAGGGCAAGAGATTTTATGGATGAAATTTGAGTGGATGCCCATCAAACTTGGAGAATATGTAGCCTAGACCCTAAGCTTCATGTTTAGGCTCTCAAATCACCAAAAAGCCTCCTCCCTAAAATTTTGTTGCAAGCCCTAGATTTTCGCCCTACCCTTAAAAGGACCAATTTTAGGGGAGAAAATTTAGGATTGATCACCAATGACTTGTACTAGTGCTTTGTCCTTTAGGAATATGGAGTCATGAATGAAATAGATAAGCGATATCCTTTCTAAGGAAGCCAAAAGTTGATGCCCTAGGCATCAACTTTTAGCATTTACCCACTTCAAAGGAAAATGGAGTTTGATGGAGAGATTAAAGATTTCCTCCACTAGAAACATTCATTACATGTTATACAATGAATAACATATGTTGGTAAAGTTGGCATTGATGTCAGATGATCATGTTAAGAATGTTTGATCTCATTAATTTGATTGTTGTTTATTGTGTTAAGATTGATGCATGTTGATTGCTAGACTGCCATTGTTGCAAGATTGCTTGAAGTGCAAAGGTTGAAAAATGATGTGAAGTGCAAAGGCTAATCAGATATCCCGATGTAGAGCTAACAATGAAAATGAAAAATGGCACATGATATCTTGAGGCATAAGCTGGAAAAAGTATGCTTTTATTAAACAAGAATCCTCAAAGGCATTCACATGATGTTGGCACAAATCTGATGAATATAGCTAATACAGATCTGGAATGTTCTCAAGATTTATCTTTTACAATTATTGTTGTTGGGTGATATTATTTCAGCTCTATTTTATATTACGAAATTTTGATTTTCAGATTTGAAAATGAAAAGGTAGATTGTGAAGTCATAGAAGACCAAGAGACAACTCCTCATTTCATATCCCTGCGTAGAATACATACAGTGAATAAGTTATGCTTATAAAATATATATTGTTGAATGAAAAAGAACTTTTGATGTCAAAAAGTTTATATGAGAGGGTTCATGAGCAGCGTTCAAGTGAGGAGAAGACGAGAAAAGTAGCAGAAGAGGAACAAAATTGAAGAGAAGTAGAGAAGATGAGCAGCAAACTTGAGAGCATAAATTAATATCAGGGAACCAGAAAACTTGACTTTGTATTGTGATTGGGAAATTGCAGTCTCCTTTAAAGTTGTAGCTTGATAAAGAATAGGTTGTAGCATGTTGAGGTAGGAAACTCCTGTGGCTTGAAGCCTATAGAAAATTTTGTGGGAGTTGGAGTTTCATTAAGGTAGCAGCGTTCTGTAGGTTGGACCCTATAGAACATTTGATGTAATTATGCCTTCACATCACTTTCAGCCAGAAAGTTGTGGTTTTCTCCCATTCGGGTTTCCACTTATATCTAGTGTCTTCATGTGTTGCTTGTTGAATGTTGTGTGAATGCTCTTGAATTCTAAATAAGTATATATGCAAATGTCTCTCTCGGGTAACTACAAAAGAAACCATTAATAATTGAACATATACATAAGTCATTAATTGAGTAAGAAGATAATAGAAAAAGGAAATTAAGTTGAGCTAAAAAATTGGAAAGATACAATAATTGATTCACCCCCCCTCTCAGTAATTGCTAAGCATATATCAATTGATATCAGAGCAGGTTCCTTCAGTATCAATCTAACAACTAGAAGGAGGTCTTGGATCATTAGACTGGCTAGTCATGAAGGATACTCAACAAATAAAGCCCCTTTGTTCACTGGCACAAATTATGCATTCTGGAAAGTGAGAATGAAGACATATTTAATGTCTCTTGGAGTAGAAGTCTCGGTTGTGTTGGTGGGGTATGTAGAACCAAAGACAATGAGTAGTGACAAAGATGGCAAACTAGAATTCACAGCAAATTGAAAAACTATGAATGCACTTCTTAGTGGTTTAAGTGAATCAGAATTTATTAAGGTAATTAATTGTAAAACAACTAAAGATATCTAGGATAAACTACAAAATATTCAAGAAGGAGATAACAAAGTAAAGACGGCCAAATTACAAGTATATAGAATGCAGTTTGAGACATTAAAAATTAATGAAAATGAAGATATTGCTAAGTCCTTTCTAAGAGTAGATGAAGTTGAGCTAAAAAATTGGAAAGATACAATAACTGATTCACCCCCCCCTCTCAGTAATTGCTAAGCATATATCAATTGATATCAGAGCAGGTTCCTTCAGTATCAATCTAACAACTAGAAGAAGGTCTTGAATCATTAGAATGGCTAGTCAGGAAGGATGCTCAACAAATAAAGCCCCTTTGTTCATTGGCACAAATTATGCATTCTGGAAAGTGAGAATGAAGACATATTTAATGTCTCTTGGAGTAGAAGTCTCGGTTGTGTTGGTGGGGTATGTAGAACCAAAGACAATGAGTAGTGACAAAGATGGCAAACTAGAATTCACAGCCAGTTGAAAAACTATGAATGCACTTCTTAGTGGTTTAAGTGAATCATAATTTATTAAGGTAATGAATTGTAAAACAACTAAAGATATCTAGGATAAACTGCAAAATATTCAAGAAGGAGATAACAAAGTAAAGATGGTCAAATTACAAGTATATAGAATGTAGTTTGAGACATTAAAAATTAATGAAAATGAAAATATTGCTAAGTCCTTTCTAAGAGTAGATGAAGTTGTTAATGTCATGATGGACCTAGGAGAAACAATTAAAGAGAGTGTAATAGTCCACAAAATATTGAGGTCATTACCTTCAAAATTTAATCCTAAGGTCTCTGCTATATAAGAGACATCCAACTTTGAGACTCTAACCAGGGATAAATTGTGATCTGAATTTAAAAAGGAATGCAACAAATTACATAGATAACAATAAACACAAAGATGCAGCGGAAATAATACTTCATTTCATTAATGTAAAATACTGAGATATGCTTACAAACAGAAAATGGAAATAAACAGCTAAGGCGATGGTAGCTTATCTTTGATAAGAGATGTGGTGGCTACATGCCTCTGAATTGTCTTACAATGAGGCTCGAAGGCCTATTTATTGTTGAGAAACAATGGACAACACTAAACATCCAAAAACCTAACCCTAGAAGATGAAATGCCAAACTGTGGGCCCCATTTGGGTAAATTGGTACATCAACTTCCTGGGGTCGTAACTTTGGCATACAATCTTCATTTGACACGTACAATATCTCGTTAGAAAGATCCATCCGAGAACTACAACTTTGGGAAGAGCAGCATCGGTCCATGGACCCACGTTGCTCCCAGTTTTCCCAAAAAACGTCATTTACAGCCTCAAAACAACTCCGGAAGTTTAGGACCCAAAAAACTGCTAAAAATAGTAAATTGTGCTACAATTAAGGAAACTGA
>APFE030377541.1:378366-405007 GCA_000404065.3 Pinus taeda | reverse complement strand
CCCCCCTTAGGAAGCAATGGTCCCCATTGCATTGAGTTCCTCCATGAGATGAGGAAACTTCTACTGAACTTGGTCTCTGGTGAGCCACTTGCCCTGGTGAAGGAGTTGGCCTGCTTTGACAACTCGATACAATTGGATGCTTTGCTGGCGAGTGTGCTTGATCTGTGTGCCATGATTCAATCAATTGCAGCTTGTAACATGCAATCTGGATTTAACTCTGTGGGTGTGAGTTGTTCTGCAATGTCGGATGTGTCTAGTAATGGTGGAAAGTATCGCCAAAGGCAGTCCACATTGAACACTGGGTGCAGGCCAAGGAATGGGGGAATGTTGAGCTCAAATGCATTGTCTCCCACAACCTTGGTAATGGTGTAAGGACCATATCGGAGTGGTCTGAGTTCCTGATAGGCTCCAGCAAGGCGTTCCTTTTGCAAATGCAACCAGACTTTGTCGCCCACTTGAAACTTGTGTGGCACCCGATGTTGATCATGTCGCTGCTTGTACTTGGCATTTGATTTCTTCAAAATGTCATGGACTTGCTGACGAATATGTTGGATGTGCTCAATGAAGTTGTTTTCCTTATCTGTTTTGGACTGGACATGAGCCAAATCTACGTGAATAGCTGCAAATGGCATGGCCACATCAATGGGACATAGTGGCTGGAATCCCAAGCCCACCTGAAAAGGGTTGTGGCCAATCAAGCTGTGGAGAGCCCAGTTGTAGCTGTGCTGAACATAGGGGAGGCTCTCATCCCATGTGCGTGGATGCTTTGAGTTGTACATGCGCAGAATGTGTGCAATCATCATGTTGACAACCTCTATCTAGCCATCAGTTTGAAGATGGAAGGTTGTGGACTTAGTGAGTTTGGTGTTCAGCATTGACCAGAGACTGGACCAAAATGTACTGAGGAACCTGCTATCCCAATCTGAGATGATAGACTGTGGGATCCCAAAGTGCACCCACACTCGTTCAAAGAAGAGTTTAGCAGTGGCTTATGCTGTGATATTCTTCTTGCAGGCTGCCATAATGGCCATCTTCAAGAACCTGTCAACGACCACAAAAACACAGTCATTTCCATGCTTAGTGGAAGGAAGGCCTGACATGTAAACCATAGAGATGGATTCCCAAGGTCGACTAGGGGTTAGGCAACGGGGTATAGAGGCCCTCCTTCTTGACTGTCGGTTTGGCAATGGCACAGGCAGTGCATGATCTGATGTACTTCCCAACATCCTATCGAAGATGCGGCCAATAGAAATACTTTTGTAGTATTGCCACCGTTTTCTCAACCCCGAAATGCCCAGCAGCCCGACTATAGTGTGCTTCCCAAATCATCTTAGCACGCTCGCTTGAAGGAACACAAAGGTGACCCAGGTGGCATAACAAGGCATCCTGGAGGTGAAAATCTGGAACACGCCGACCCTCCAAGAGTGTCTGGTATGTGTGGCCAAAGTCTGGGTCACTTTTGTAGAGAAGTGGCCAATCAGAAGTCTCGTGCCGACAAGAGTTGAGCATGGTGGTTAATGACATGATCAGTGGTTGACTGAGGCAATCTGCAACATTATTGGTGCTGCCCTTCTTATACTTGATATTCAAATGGAACTGTTGCAGGTATGTGGACCACTTCTGATGGCGATCATTCTGTAATTTCCCTTGGCTCTATATGAACTGGAAGAGTCGGTGGTCTGTGTGGATGACCGTTTCCTTCCCCAAAATGTAATGTTTCCATTGTCGACAAGCCTGCACAATGGAATACATCTCTTTGTCATAAGTGAGATACTTCTGGACTGTCTCTGAAAGTGTCTCACTGTGATATGCCACTGAATGCCCGTGTTGAGTAAGGACTGCCCCAATAGCATAGTCAGAGGCATCTATCTCGACCTCAAATGGTTGTTGCAAGTCTGGCAATGCGAGCACTGGTGACGAGCAGAGGCGGTCTTTCAACTCTGTGAATGCCTTTTGTCGAGATTCAGACCAAAAGAATTTTGTTTTCGCTCCTCCCTTGGTGACTTGAATCAAGGACCAAGTGATATGAGAAAATCCCAACACGAACCTGCGGTAGAAATTGGCAAGACCCATAAAGCTGCGGAGTTCCGGTAAAGTGGTTGAAGAGGGCCAATCCCAAATGACTTGGATCTTGGTTGGATCCACATGCACCCCATGTTCATCAATAATGTATCCTAGATACTGAACCTGGGTCATGCCAAAAGTGCATTTCTCCAAATTGGCACATAACTTGTGTTGCCGCAGTGTTTGGAGAACCTGTCGGATGTGCTGGAGGTGCTCTTCCCAACTCTAGTTGAAGATCAGGATGTCATCCAAGTATACCACTACAAATGAGTTGGTGAATGGCCGCAAGATGTCATCCATTAGCCTCATGAAGATTGCAGGAGCATTCGTCAATCCGAAAGGCAGAACCAACCATTTGCAAAGACCCTCCTTGGTTTTGATGGCAGTCTTCCACACATCGGAGGGTTCGATTGGTACCTGGTGATATCTTGACTTCAAATCGATCTTGCTGAAATATTTTGCCCCCTTCAGTTGGTCCAGGAGGTCATCGATCCGTGGGATCGGATACCTATTATGGACAGTGATCTTGTTCAGCGCCCGATAGTCAATACAGAGTCTCCAAGTCCCACCTTCTTCTGTACCAACACGATCGGGCTCCCACAGGGCGATGAACTCGGACGGATGTGACCTTTCAGTACCAGCTCTTGAATCTACCTCTTGATTTCATCGTTCTCCAGAACGAAACGCCAATAGATTGGTCCATTAGGCAGCGGCGCACCTGGGGTCAGATCGATGGAGTGCTTGACCTGAAAGTGTAGAGGAACCCCTGCGGGGGAGGTGAAAATGTCCTCATACTCCTCCACAACCTTGTCCATCTGTAGTTGTCGTGCAGAGGGACCCTGTCTGGAGGTCGTGGCCACCGTCTTCTTCTTTCCTTGACGACATATCATCAAGAAAACAAATTTCTCGGTTTTGGAAAAGAGCTTACTGCATTGTTTTGTAGTAACCAAAGAGATGGCGATAGGCGGTGCTACCTCCGGTATCCTGTACAACTTATTTCCCAAAGTAATAATAACAGCACGGGGCCTTATTCATACACATCATGTCACCTCCACAAGTATGGTTGTCCTAATAATACATCACAAACTTCAAAGGGAGCAATGTCACACAATACCTCATCCGTGAAGGGCTTGATGTTGTATGGAAGGCGACACTGTTGGCTCACACGAAGATCCCGTCCCTGTGAAGCCACCTGATGGTGTACGGTTGTGGATGTGTTGTGGTCGGTAAGCCCAGCCGCTTCACGACCTCTGCCGAAATGAGGTTCTTTTGGCTCCCGCTATCGACAATGAACTGTAGCGGGGATCCCTTTACCCACATCTGGGAGTGGAAGAGACGCTCCTCCTCCACTGGATCTTCGGATTCCTCCTTTTGGATCTTTGTGGTGGCAACGGTGGCGTTGGGCTCCGCATCGATAATCTGCATCCCTTTGTCATTCCCCTTGTCGGGTTCTCACTCAGAGTCGGAACATGCATCTGATGTTGAAACCTTTAGCTCAATCACCAGTGACTGCTTGGCCCGACACTCACTTGTGTTGTGAGTGGAGCTCTTACGGAACTCACACCATTTTCCCATGTCCTTTTTTGGCTTCGCGGCGTTGTTCTTTGCTTGTAGCTTTGGCGAGTTGTCTTGGGCCACCCCGCCTTGGCTTTGTCCTTTGTTCTGTGGTTTGAGGGCACATTTCCCCTACTTCGAATTTGCAGATCCAAAGTCTCTCTTCTTTTGTTTAAACTTTTGCTCGACCTTGACGGCATATCGGTATGCCGTGCCAAGCGGGGAGATGTTCAGGAATTTTATTTCTTCCTGGATGTAGTTATGCAGGCAACCACAGTATTTGAGTAGCAAATGTTGCTCTGAATCCTTGATACCCAACTTTGTGCGAAGGGTATGGAAAATATTGGTAAACTCTAGCACGTCTTGGTCCCTTCCTTGCGGCAGCGCGATCCAATTTATGTATTGATCCTCATAGCTTCCGACAGGATAGTACTGCTCCCTTATGGCAATCCCGGAATGAATTCCAGGTGGGTGCGACTGAAAATAGTGAGCCGGTACTTTCACCCTTCTGCTCGCAGTAGGTTTCCCACCAGTCCTTGATGTGGGGGGCTACTTTGAGAAGAGCGAAAATAATCTTTTCCTGACTGGAAAAATCATGAACAGAAAAATAACCCTCTAGCAGATTTAACCATTTACCGACGACATTTGCGTCTAACTGACCCTCGAATATGGGGATTTCAAAATTAACTTGTACCTTAAACGGTGTGGCGTTTCTAGAGTAGCTGTGGGAAGCCAATGCGTCGCCCCTAGGTAGCCGCTGAAGGATCTGGACAAAGTTGTCCATCATCGCGTTCCTTTGTCACTCAAGGGCTTCTTCGAGCAAGATTTTGATAGGATCTGCTGCTCTCTCGTCTTTCTTTTCATCCGCCATGGGTGGTCGTCGGGTTTTGCGAGGCTGGTCTTGCAAAGGTTCGACCAGTTCAAGCCCTAACTCCTTATATCCCGACCTCGTTGGGGACATGCAAAGAAAAACAGAGAAAAAGCAGACCACTCTGATACCACTGATCCAAATTTAAACAGGAACGCAACAAATTATAGAGATAACCATAAACACAAAGATGCAGCGGAAATAATACTTCATTTCATTTGTAGAACTCTGAGCTATGCTTACAAACAGAAAATGGAAATAAACAGCTAGGGCGATGATAGCTTATCTCTGAGAAGAGATGTGGTAACTACATGCCTCTAAACTGTCTTACAATGAGGCTCGAAGGTCTATTTATTGTTGAGAAACAATGGACAACCCTAAACATCCAAAAACCTAACCCTAGAAGATGAAACGCTAAATTGAGGGCCCCGTTTGGGTAAATTGGTACATCAACTTCCCGGGGTCGTAACTTTGGCATACGATCTCCGTTTGATGTGTACAATATCTCGTTACAAAGATCTATCCAAGAACTACAACTTTGGGAAGAGCAACATCGGTCCATGGAACCATGTTGCTCCCAGTTTTCCCAAAAAAACGTCGTTTAGGGCCTCGAAACGGCTCCGGAAGTTTAGGACCCAAAAAACTACTAAAAATAGTAAACTGTGCTACAATTAAGGAAACTGAAAAGCTGAAAGAAACAATGGTGGGGGTCCAAGTGGACTTGGCGGGTGGCCACCAATATCCACCTGGATCAAATTTCTTGGTTCCTTGACAGCGTACGAGATGAGAATTTTAAAAAGAAAGTCAACTACCAAAGATGCAGCCTTTAAGGCAAACAAGCCTACAAAAAACAAGGAATGTTAATGCTCAAACTCTAATGAAGAAGACGCAAAATTTGTTAGAAGATTGAAATAAGGTACAGGGAAGTACAAAGGAAAACTCTCATTTAAGTGTTTCAATTGTGGAAAAGTGGAGCAATATGCATCTAAATGTCCTTATAGGAAAGAAGAAAACCAGTCTAGAGGGAAAGAAAAGAACAAGTCTAATAAAATGCAGAAAGAGAAAAAGTTTAAAAAGAAAATCTTATATGCTCAAGAAGATAGCAGTGTATCTAAAAGCTCTGAATCCTCTAGTGAAGATGGAACTAGTGAATTCATGTCGATGGCCTTAGAAGATCTGGTAAAAAAATGCAAGGAATATGAAAAAGAAGAGGAAGGTGAGGTAGATCTTGAGGGGAAGTTGATTAGAGACTTGAGGGAAATAGATAGACTTAAACAGAATAATAAGAAGCAAAAAGCTATTTTGTTGAAATATGTAAAAGAATTAAACTCAGAGGAAATTATCAAGTTGAAGGTTGAACTTGAAGAAGCAAAAAAGGTGGAAGATATTTTGTTGCAGCAAATAAAGGACAAAAGTCGGGAATGTGAAAGATTGGAGGAAGGGGTGGTAACCCTGAAGAAAATGATAGAAAAGGCACAGACTGGTTTGAACATGAATATTCAACACATTAAAAGACTTGAAAAACTGGATGTGATATTAAATGCTCAGAGGTCTCCACTTATGAAGGCTAGGTTAGGCTATCAAGGAGAATCCAGTGAAATTAAGGCAGAGGACAAAAAGACAATTACCTTTGTAAAAGTTGTTAAGGGAGACAATGACAGTCCACATCAATCTAAGAACAAGAAGTTGGGCAACCCTTCAACATCATATGAGCAGCAGCAAAGAAGCACTTCCAACAAAGTGCAACACACAAAAGGAGTGGACAAACAAACAATGAACTATCCGATGTAGAGAAATCTAGGGGCAGCAAGTGTAAGGATGATTTCTCTTTGATGATAACTGTTTGTGATGTGCTTTTACTTCTTTAGATTAGCTTCTTCTTTTCTCTTGATAATTTTAGTGTTTTCATCATCAAATAAATATCAAACCATAAAAAACAATGAGACAAAGGACACAAGATATAAGCGATCAGCCAGGGCCAAAATCTCTCCAAACTTGAGAGCAAAACCCACAAGAATTCTTCTTATAGAATCTTCAATTGACGAATTCCAATACTTAGACACTTGACCAACAACCACTCCAAGACCAAGTCAATCCTTGCCTCAAGTCAAAGTCAACCTCTTCTTGATACTACTGCAATTTCTCCTTCGTCCTTAACCCTCAGCTCTGCAAACCCTAGTCTGAAATTTTCGGCCTCCTTGACTGCAATTCTCAGCCCCTTGTAGTTGACTATACTTTTCACACGTGTGACAAGATTAGGGCACTTTTAACCCTTGTTTTCCTTCGCTAGACTTGGGCTAGTTTCTTAGTGATTCCGGCTTGCAAGATAGATCTCTTCTTTGCCTTAATTCGGTCTTCTTGAGGTGACTATATTTCTAATTTGCAACAGTAGGGTGTGCCTTAGTTTCCTTCCACGTGTGGAGAGAAACAACCCAAAAACCATTTCAGAAATTTTGTCCTTTCCTCTCTTCCTTCATCCTTCTTTTCTTCGCTCACTTTCTCTTCCTCATGATCAAACTTCAAGTGTGTGAAGTGTGTCCTTGAATGAGGTCGAGTCCTTCCTTATATAGGCTTTCTTGTCCATGATTTGAGGTTCACTTGCAACTATCTCTAGGCCAACTTGTTCATTGCAATTTCACAAGATCATGGAGGGTCCTTTGACTTGACTTTGACTCAAATAATCTTTCTTACAATATGTAGCATGCCCTAAAAGGGTCTTTCATACATGACATTGACTCATAAGCCCTAGAAGCTCTCAATGGGAGCTTGACCTATATAAAATAAATTCCTCTTGAGCATGAAACCTGTTGTAGCTCGTTTTTATTTTCCTCATATGTTGAAAAAGAAAAATATGTATGTGTATTCCAAAAAAAATGAAAAGAGAACAAAATCAAAATCAAGTCTTTAGCTTTAGGATTTTGATCGGTGGATTAGCCATTGATTAGCACCAAATTGCAGCGTTAACGTGTAAATATGGTGGGCCCAAGTGTATTAAAGTTGGATATAGATTAAATGTCGAACAATTTGGAGGGCGGAGTAAGACGAGGTTGTCGAGCCCGTCCGATGGTGCAAACCCGATGACACAAATTGCGAACTATTTATGCCATCAAGTGCCCCCGTTAACCTTCGTTGACAATTATGGTTGACTACAAATCGACGGCTAATATCAATTATGGGAGCACCCCGGCAAGATTTCTTCTTACTGGTGTGTACCCCCGTAGAGCTACAACAAGCAAGCACGTATCACTCTGTCATCGCCCTGTCATTGCTCCATCACCGCCACTTCATTGCCCTGTCACTGCCATGTCATTGCCACATCACCCCATCACTTCATCGAGTCATTTCACCACGCCATACTTCGTACATGCCAGATACGCATTTATTACCGTTTTCCCCCAATTTCTCCGTTTTCCCCATAAATCTTGTTACCCTCATTCCCTTCATTTTATCATTTTTAGTTCTTCGTATCCATAATACGTCGCAGTTGTCCAACTCAAAGCTCAAGTCAACATCAGTCGTCTAGTAACCAGGTAATTACAGACCATTCCCGCTTGTTCCAGTTGTCATGTTCAGACTTCTCATGTTAGACTTCCTACTAGGATTTCATATAAACCCTAGATTTCATACATGAGATTTCAATAATCAAAACCATTCACAGCTCAATCAACAACATGACTAGCTTCCACTGGGGTTTGTTTCAATGATCCAGGTGGATATTGGTGGCCACCCGCCTATTCCACGTGAACCCCCACCATTGTTTCTTTCAGTTTTTCAATTTCCTTAATTGTAGCATAGTTTACTTTTTTTGGCGATTTTTCAGGTCCTGAAATTCTGGAGCCGTTTTGAGGCCCTAAACGACGTTTTTTTTTGGCAATATTCCTCCAAGCGATTTCACTGAAATTGCGTTTTCAGTTGTAGTCCTCAGAGAGATCTTTCCAACAAGGTAACATGCGCGTCAAACTAAGATAATATGACCAAGTTACGACCCCGAGAAGTTGGCTACCCAACTAACCCCAACAGGGCCCATAAACTCTTGGTGTTACATCTCCTTGGGTTAGGGTTTTGGTTGTTTAGGGTTTTCTCTTATTGTTCAATAATAAAAAGGCCCTTGAGCCTTATTGTAACTCATTTCAAAGGAATGTAGCCACCCCATCTCTTCTCAGAGATAAGCTACCATCGCCCAAGCTAGTTTCATTTCCATTCTGTTTGTAAGCATATTTCATTATTTGATATTAATGAAAGACAGTGTTATTTCTGTTGCATCTCTGTATTTATGGTTATGTCTGTAATTTGTTGTATTCTTGTTTAAATTCGGATCAGTGGTATCAGAGCGGTCTGCTCTTTCTCTGTTTTTCTTTGCATGACCCCAACAAGGTCGAGATATAAGGAGTTAGAGCTCAAACTGGTCGAACTTTTGCAAGATCAGCCTCAGAAATCCTGACAGCCTCCCATGGGGGAAGAAAAAAATACGAGGGAGGAGGAGATCCTATCAAAATGTTGCTCGAGGAGGCCCTCGAGAAACAAAGGAACGCGATGATGGATAATTTTGCCCAGATCCTTTAACGGTAGCCCACCGGCGGCGCATCCACATCCAACAGCCACTCTGGTGGCTCCACACCTTTTACAGTGCAAGTAAGCTTTGGCATTCCCATATTTGAGGGCCAAATAGATGCAAACGCAATAGATAAATGGTTGAATCTACTAGAAGGATATTTTCCTGTTCGTGATTTCTCTAGCCATGAAAATATTACTTTTGCTCTTCTCAAAGCCGCCCCCCACGTCAAGGACTGGTGGGAAACCTATTGTGAGCAGAAGGATGAAAGTACGACCTCACTGTTTTCAGCCGCTCCCACTTGGAATTCATTCTAGGATGCCATCAAGAAGCAGTACTACCCTGTCGGGAGCTACGAGGACAAATACATAAAGTGGACCACGCTATGACAGGGAAGGAACCAAGATGTGCCAGAAAGACACGGGAAAGGCCACAAGCAAAGGACAACACTATGAAGTTGAAGAAGGACACGAGAAGTGGTGTGAGTTCCATAAGAGCTCCACCCACAAAACAAGTGAGTGTCAGGCCAAGCAGTCATTGGTGGCCGAACTGAAGGCTTCAGAATCAAATGCATGTTCCGACTCTGAGTCAAAACTCGACAAAGGGAATGACAAAGGGAAGCAGATTATTGATGCCGAGCCCAACGCCATCATCGCTACCACAAAGATCCAGAAGGAGGAACCCGAAAATCCAGAGGAGGAGCGTATCTTCCACTCCTAGGTGTGGTAAAGGGTTCCCTACTACAGTTCATTGTCAACAGCGGGAGCCAAAAGAACCTCATTGCAGCAGAGGTGGTGAAGCGGCTAGGCTTACCGACCACAGCACACCCACAACCGTACACCATCGGGTGGCTTCACCAAGGACTGGATCTGCGTGTGAGCCAACAATGTCATCTTCCATACAGCATCAAGCCCTTCATGGATGAGGTATTATGTGACATTGTTCCCCTTGATGTTTGTGATGTATTATTATGCCAACCATACTTGTAGAAGTGACATGTTGTGTATGAGTCAAGGCCTCACGCAGTTATTGTTACATTGGGAAGAAGGTTGTACAGGATACCGAAGGTAGCACCGCCTACCGCCATCTCTCTGGTTACTGCAAAACAATGTAGTAAGCTCATTTCAAAAACAGGGAAATTTGTTTTCCTGATGATACACCCTCAAGGAAAGTAGAAGACGGTGGCCACGACCTCCAGACAAGGCCCCTTCGCAAGACAACAGATGGTCAAGGTCATGGAGGAGTACGAGGACACCTTCACCTCCCCCGCAAGGGTGCCTCTGCACTGTCAAGTCAAGCACTCCATCAATCTGGCCCCTGGTGCGTTGTTACTCAATGGACCAATATATCGGCGCTCCGTTCTAGAGAACGATGAAAATCAAGAGGCAAATTCAAGAGTTGCTGCAGAAAGGTCACATTCGGCCGAGTTCATCGACCTGTGGGAGCCCGATCGTGTTGGTACAGAAGAAGGCTGGGACTTGGAGACTTTGTATTGACTATCGGGCACTGAACAAGATCAATGTCCGGAATAGGTACTCGATCCCGCGGATTGATGACCTTCTGGACCAACTCAAGGGGGCAAAATATTTCAGCAAGATCGACTTGAAGTCGGATATCACCAGGTACCAATTGAACCCTTTGATGTGTGGAAGACTGCCTTCAAATCCAAGGAGGGTCTTTTCGAATGGTTGGTTATGCCTTTTGGGATGACGAAGGCTCCTGCAACCTTCATGAGGCTTATGGATGACATCTTGCGACCATTCACCAGCTCATTTGTAGTGGTATACTTGGATGACATCCTAATCTTCAGCCACAGTTGGGAAGAGCACCTCCACCACATCCGACAGGTTCTCCAAACATTGCGGCAACACAAGTTGTGTGCCAATTTGGAGAAATGCACTTTTGGCATGACCCAGGTTCAGTGTCTGTGATACATTATTGATGAACGGGGGTGCATGTGGATACAACCAAGATCCAAGTCATTCGAGATTGGCCAACCCCAATCACTCTGACAGAGCTCTACAACTTTCTGGGTTTTGCCAATTTCTACTGCAGGTTCATGTTGGGGTTCTCTCATATCACTTGGCCCTTGAGTCAAGTCACCAAAGGAGGAGCAAAAGCAAAATTCTTTTGGTCTGAATCTTAATAGAAGGCATTCACAGAGTTGAAACATCGCCTCTACTTTGCACCAGTGCTCACATTACCAGACTTACAACAACCATTTGAGATTGAGGCAGATGCCTCTGACTATGCTATTGGGGCAGTCCTTACTCAACAAGGGCATCCAATGGCATATCACAGTGAGACACTGACAATGGAAGCATTACATTTTGGGGAAGGAAACAGTCATCCACACAGAGCACCTACCCTGCAGTTCATATAGACGCAAAGGAAGTTGCAGAATGATCGCCATCAGAAGTGGTCCACATACCTACAACAGTTCCATTTGAATATCAAGTACAAGAAGGGCAGCATAAATAATGTTGCAAACTGCCTCAGTCAACCACCAATCATGGCGTTAACCACTGCTCAACTCTTGTGGGCACGAAACTTCTGATTGGCCACTTCTCTACAAAAGCGACCCAGAATTTGGCCACACATACCATACGCTCTTGGAGGGTCAGCAAGTTCCAAATTTTCACCTCCATGATGCTCTGTTATGCCACCTGGAACACCTTTGTGTTCCTTCAAGCAAGCGTGCGAAGATGATTTGGGAAGGCACTACAGTCAAGTTGTTGGGCATTTTGGGGTCGAGAAAATGGTAGCACTACTGCAAAAGTATTTCTATTGGCCGAATCTTAGACATGATGTCGGAAAGTACATCAGATCTTGCACTGTCTACGTCATTGCCAAACCAACCATCAAGAAGCAAGGTCTCTATACTCCGCTACCTACCCCTAGTCAACCTTGGGAATCCATCTCCATGGATTACACGTCAGGCCTTCCTTCTACTAAGCATGGCAACGACTGTGTTTTTGTGGTCGTCAACAGATTCTCGAAGATGGTCATTATGGCAGCCTGCAAGAAGAGTATCACAACAGAAGCCACTGCTAAACTCTTCTTTGGACAAGTGTGGGTACACTCTGGGATCCCACAGTCTATCATCTCAGATCGGGACAGTAGGTTCCTCAGTACATTTTGGTCCAGTCTCTCGTCTATGCAGGACACCAAGCTCACTAAGTCCACAGCTTTCCATCCCCAAAATGATGGCCAAACAGAGGTCGTCAACAGGATGATCGCACACATTCTGCGCATGTACAACTCAAAGAATTCACGCACGTGGGATGAAAGCCTCCCCTATGTCCAGCACAGCTACAACCAGGCTCTCCATAGCTCGACTAGCCACAACCCTTTTCAGGTGGGCTTGGGATACCAGCCACTATGTCCCATTGATGTGGCCATACAATTTGCAGCGACTCAGGCAGATTCGGCTCATGTCCAATCTGAAGCCGACAAGGCAAATAGCTTCATTAAGCACATTCAACACATTTGCCAACAAGTCCATGACATATTGGACAAAGCCAATGCTAAGTACAAGCAGTGGCATGATCAGCATCAGGTGCCACTCAAGTTCCAGGTGGACAACAAAGTTTGGCTTCATTTGCAGAAGGAGCGCCTCGCTAGGCCCCAACGCAAGATTCACCCGCTTCGATATGGGCCATACACCATCACCAAGGTTGTGGGAGATAATGCTTTTGAGCTCAACATTCCCCATTCCTTGGCCTACACCCAGTGTTCAACGTGAATCACCTTCGGCCATACTTTCCACCATTACTGGACACATCCAACATTGCAGAACAGCTCACACCAACAAAGTTAAATCCAGACTACATGGAACAAGTTGCAATTGATCGGATCATGGACACGCAGATCAAGAACACTCGCCAGCAGAAGATCCAACTATATCGAGTTGTCAAAGCCGTCCAACACCTACACCAAGGAAAATGGCTCACTAGGGAACAAGTTCATGAGAAGTTTCCTCATCTCATGGAGGAACTCAACGCAATGGAAACCAATGCTTCCTAAGGGGGGAGGAATGATCCAAGAGGATATTGGTGGCCACCCGCCTATTCCACGTGGACCCCCACCATTGTTTCTTTCAGTTTTGCAGTTTCCTTAATTGTAGCACAGTTTACTATTTTTGGCAGTTTTTAGAGTCCTGAACTTCCGAAGCCGTTTTGAGGCCCTAAACGACATTTTTTTGGAAATATTCCTCCAAGCGATTTCACTATAATCACATTTTCAATTGTAGTCCTCAAAGAGATCTTTCCAACGAGGTATCATGCGCGTCAAATGAAGATAATATGACCAAGTTACGACCCTAGAAGTTGGCTGCCCAACTAACCCCAACGGGGCCCATAAACTCTTGGTGCTACATCTCCTCGGGTTAAGGTTTTGGTTGTTTAGGGTTTTCTCTTATTGTTCAATAATAAAAAGGCCCTTGAGCCTCATTGTAACTCAGTTTAGAGGTATGTAGCCGCCACATCTCTTCTCAGAGATATGCTACCATCGCCCGAGCTAGTCTCATTTCCATTTTGTTTGTAAGCATATTTCATTATTTGATATTAATGAAAGATAGTGTTATTTTTGTTACATCTTTGTATTTATGGTTGACTGTAATTTGGTGTGTTCCAGTTTAAATTTGGATCATGTAAATCCTATATTTTCTCAATCAAACATCAATCACAACTAAAACTCAGATTTCAACAATCTTACACAAATCTCACATTATCACATTGCCATCATATATCAGAGATTTGGACCTTTACTAAGGTTTAATTACAAAACCCTAGAATTCACAAATACTATCATCCTAGAGAATCAAACTTTGACTAAGGTTTAGTTACAAACCCTAGGACTCATGACCATCAATAATTAAGTCAACTCGTATATCTAGGATTTCATCATCATGCACAAGCACATCATAACATGTGTTAGTCAAACCCAACTACACAAATATCAGTAAGAGTTAGACATATAACAAACTTGACCAGACTAGGGTTTGATCGGACAAACACATACATGCCAATGATTTCATTTCTAAGACATTATAAGGGTCTTGCGTATACATCCTACCAAACACTAATGATCTAGGGTTAATACAAAACATAGCAAACCCTAAATTATCAATACTTCAAAGGTTCGGGATTTCGGACATTACCATTCAACCCTAACAAGTTAGGGTTTCCATATACATACCAAAATCACAAACATGACTTCATCAAAACATCAAACATTTTCTTTCAACAATAACCCTAAGCATATTAGGGTTTCACACATAATCATCGACATACCCTGAAGTTGGGGTTTTCACAATGAACCTTTCTAGGTTTCCACAAGAATAATCAGAGATATAAGGAGGGTAGATTTATCTAATGATGAATCACCCAATCAAGAATCTTTAAGATTCAAGAAAGCTAGACAAAAAGATATTAGTAATAGTTTATCAAGAATAAATATCAAAAACTTGTAATTCAAAACATACCTCTTGTTGCTTAACAAACCTTGTAATTCCAATGTTTTGTTTTGTGAAGCATTCTTCCATATTCCTTAAGCATTCAGCAAGTCTTTTCTATACAAAAATATGACTAGAAATGTGATTAGTATTTAATATAAACAAACTTAGATAAGTAAGGGAAACCAAATATAAAAGGCAAAACAAGGAGTAAGATACTTATCTTTGGAAGTTGGTAAGGGCTCCTTCCAAACTTGAGGGATGCAAGGGAAAGAATCCCTAAGAGTTCCTAGCAAATAGGTCTTTGACTTCGAGTCCTTCCATTATGTTCTTCTTTGGTGAAACTTCTTTGGCAAAGTTTGCTTGATCCCTGTCTTCTTTCTTGGCCCTTTAGGCTTCTTGATTTCTTTATAGACTTCTACAATTTTCCTATTACTAGATCCAAGACTTTATCCTTTTCGAGGATGAGACCTATCCTCTTCTTTCAAGCGTTGAATGATTCTTCTAATTTGTTCTCTTCCTTTATTGTGTTGAACATTGTCCTTGAAGATAGTAAGCTTCTTTCCTTATAAGGTCTCCTTATCTGATTCTTTAATCAACTTCTTGAGGTTCCTTAGATTAATTTCAATAGATCCTTAAACTGTCATTTTCCTCGTCCTTCACCTTAGCTCCATTCTCTAGCTTTCAATGATGTTGATCCCAGGCTTCTTAATAGCTTTTGTTATCTCCCAATTCCACTGTATGAGAAGATGATTCCTTTGATAGAGTGCGAGGTTGTTTACTCTTTCTTGTCATATGCATAGACGCTTCATTGTCAATAATCCATGCATTATCATTATTAAGTGAACCTGTAAGTGCAGCGAGGAACCTTTGGTTTTTGACTTTGATGAATAAGTAGTAGAAGATCTTTTTGATACAACTTCCTGTAGTATTGAATCCCATTCTTATCATAGAGTGAGTAATCATTTCCTTCAAGCCAACAATGTGATCTTCAATCTTCTTTGACCTTAGCTCTGAAACCATGTTGAGAAATCAATGCTAGTAGGATTAGGGTTAGATTTCTCTTTCTTGATAATTACTTGTGAATTATGTTGCCTTTTTCTATTTATTTGTTATATTATCTTTCATCAAGCAATTACCAAATTATGTGTGCATGAAGATCACAAAAACACAAGACACAAGATATAGGCACTCTGTCAGGGTAAAACCCTTATCTAAGGGAAACCCAGTCAAAATCTCTTCCTTCAATAGTTTTCCTTGAGACTCTTCAACCTAGACAAATGCCTCCTCCACACCAAGCCAACCTCTTCTTCTTCGATCCAACCTTCGACCTAGTAGCAAAAACACTTCGACTCTAGAAACTTCAACTTGGCTACTTTCGGCATCAGCAACAACTTCGACTTGGTAGCTTTCTGCATCAGCAACAGCTTCGACCTTGACAAGGAGACTTCGATCTCCTAAACCAGCCCACACGAGAGAGAGAGAGAGAAGCAAAAACTTCGATTGTCTTCTTCCTTTCCTTCTTAATCAAATTCGCACTCCTTTTAGCCCCTTCCTTCAACTTTGCATTTTTCTAGCTTCTAACTTCTAACTTCAGATATCGAACAATGCTTGAAAATGTGAGATACTCCAAATGAAGTCAAACTTTGTTGTATATATAGCCTTCCAATGAGGTCGAATTACCTTCCTTGAGGCCGAGTTGATCTTCCGGAGGCCGACTTGGTGTGGAGGTTACATAATTCATTTTTGACTCAAAATAATTCCTTTTACATCGTTCGAAAGCCCAAGAAGGGTCTCATAAAATATACAATCATCAATGACTCTAATGACTCTTTATTAATCCTAGAAGCCCACAATGGGGACTTTGACTAATAAAATGATGACCCAAGCATGAAACCCATGCTTTAATAAGTTGTAACAATAATAAAAATTCTTTTGAAAAATACATTTTATGAAGACCAAACCTAGTTACATTTTTCAACAAGTAGAGCTCATGCTTGGACTTTCGCCCACGTGCTAATTTATATGTCCCGGCTATTGAAAAATGTTAATTGTAGGTATGTTCTATGCTAGAGCAATTTATTTGAATTTTCACAATTAGCAATCACATCAGCATTAAAGTAAACTACAAATAGAACATAAATATAAATCGCAGAAGACAAGACAAGACAAGAGGACACAAGATGTGGCGCTAGCCAGGGACAAACCCAAATGTGGAGAAACCCTTGATCAATTCTACTTTTATGTTCTTCAAAGTTCAGCAATGAAAGAGAAAGAGAGATAGTACATTTACAATAGAAGTCAACACTTTGACTTTTGATATCGCATGAGATCAGTTGAAGACATATGCTTCAACTGATTCTTTGAGGTGACTCCTTCACCTATTTTTAGTGCAGCATCTCGTCCATTTGCCGCACCTTACGGTGTAGCACCATGCTGCCCCATCACAGTGCTGGACCTAGATGACTGAGCTGCTCTCATCTTCATGCTGCTCATCATGTTGCATCTTCCATGGTCTCGCCCATGCTTATGATTACATTCTTCTTGATGCTGCCCATGATCCATGTATCACTGTGCTGCCCATTCACATGATCTCATAGATCATGCTGCTCATACATCATGCTGCCCATATATCTTATGATGTTGTCCACATTCATCATGCTGCCTGTTGACCACTGCGTGTCAACTACCCATAGCAGTACACCCCCTTTTTTCTTCGCAAAAGGGATAGCGCTTGATCGACATGTTCGTGCCATTCGACAGTCATCGTCATTCTCTTGATCATATTAAGTTGTAAACCCAGTCTGCATTTTGAATTGTAAATAATCTTAGCAGAATTGAGTCATGTATGTAAATTGCCTAGGTGGACCTAATTTTCTAGTGATAATCTGCATTCCAGAAGGTTTTTCGTCTCACCGATCCATGATTGGCAGAGTTTTCCTTCAACCTGACCCCAAAGCCGGAATAAATTTTGTCATTAGAGTCTTAGGAGAATCCTAGTGTGTTAATCTGCTAGATTATGTTTGGTCGCAGAACTGGGTGGTCTATGAGGGTCTATGTCAAAGGGCTTTTCCCCCTTAAAGATGTAAAAATTGTAAAAGTCATGATGTAAAGTGTCTTGAGGGTTAAGAAATATTTTAATCCCCTCATGGGTCTAAGTCCTAGGTCCTAGGGAAATTTTTCCAAAGGCTGAGTTTGAGGATCCATAATAAAATAATAAGAAATAAAAATAAATAATAAATAATTAAAAAATATAAAATATAAATACAAAATATATAAATAATAAATGAAATAAATAAAAAAAATAATAAAATAATAATATTTAAGAATTTCAATTTTTTAAAATGCATTGAAAATTCGACGGATGAGATTAAGAGATATCATGATCCTCATCAACGGTCGAGATCGTTTTGACGTGGATCACTCAAACTAGACGTTGGGAATTTTTCCTTTAAATAGGGTGCTAGGGGTCATTTGAGATCATATTCGATCTGTGAGTTTTGTGCTGAAGAAGCTCTCTTGTAAACTTTTCTGGTGCTAATAAAGAAAGACTTTGGGGTCGAATTCTTGCTGGTGCTACTCTCTTGAAGTGTTGTGAGCTATTTCATTTTCTGCATATTTTAATTTTCAGCCATTAATAACAACTTAATGAAGAGTATTGTTGAGCATAGGTATCTTGTTCACTTGCTAGAGTTTGAATGGTATTAGGGTTTCTGAAGTAATGGCAGGTATCTCTATTGCATTGGAGATCTAGTACTGTTTTTCCTCTCTTTATTGATGGTTAAAGTGAGCTGTGAAGGAATATCTTGTTGAAGAAGATTAGTGGGTGTTTGGGGAAGTTCTCGGCCAGAGCCCAGCTAGTTTTGATCCTGGGTTTATCATTCATTTTATGTTTCTTAATTGCATGAGAGATTTTCTGAAGTTTTTTCATAGTAAATATGGAATTTTTGATAATATTACTGCCGATTATTGATCAATCTGGCTTTTTTTAAGAGTCAAAAGCGGTAAATTGCTTAGTTGATCTGAGGTTTCAATTTTGTCTTATACATATATTATATTAGGGTTTTCTTTTCTTCTGCAGGTTACAGGTGCTTTTGGAGCAGAGAAATTCAGATATAAATTTTGTGGAGAGCTTCATTGGTTTCTGGGCAATCTGCTTGCTGTTGCTTGTTTTCTCCAAAAAAAATTTTGGACCTGCACTACACTGCCTTCTCTGCGTGTTATTTCCAGTTGCAACTACGTTTCACTTCCTTTCCCTCACGCAGCAAGTTATTTATCCTCCACGCAGTGCCATTTGCTCTATCCACGATATTTTGTTATCTCTGCAAGTCCAATCTTTCACGCTGAGCATATCCCGCCTATATACCTGCACAGAAAAAACGAGTTCCCCTTGCCTCCTGCGTGAAGTTTTCTCCCATCACTCACCTGCACATCAAGCCTGCAACGATACACCACACGTTAGAGCATTCAACCATCGAGTATTGCTGGAAACTGCAAAACCCTAACCGTCCTCTCATCCCTCACGTGAAGCTTGCATTTCATCTGAGTCTTTCATCTCCCGCGGTCACCTACGCAGAGCCTGCAGCAGAGAAGCACTAGCTTCATCTACGCCCCCGGCTTCCGTCGATCCGCAGAAGAAGCTCCATTTTGGACCTGCATTACAAACACTCGAAGCTTTTCTTCCTGCGTCCGTCGGCCTTCAACTTGCAAAAGCAATTTATCCATTATCGCCATCGTCTAGTGCTTGAAGTCGCAAACCTGCGGACTCAGTAAGCTACCATTTCGATTTTATTTATTTACGTTTCATGCTTTAGGAGTTAGCATTCATTTTTTTTACGTAGCTTAGTTCTGTTAAATTTTAATTTTAGTTTTATATATTAAATCTTAGTTTTATTTTTTACTTTAGTAAAGATACGTATGTATAAAACATCAAAAGCATAAACCAAAAAAAAAGGGTAGCGTTTAGTTTCTCTTTGTTTTCTTTAGTTAGGGTTTAGTTTTTTTTTTATATATTTTTTGTTTAAATTCCTTTTTTTTAGATTTAAAAGTTTTAGATTTCAAAATTTAGATTTGATTTTTATATTGTTTTAGATTAGATTAGATATTAGCTTTATTTCATTTCAAATTTAAAATCTTAAAATCATAAAAAAATAATACATAAAAAGTTCCTTTTTTCTTTAGATTTAGATTTTAAATTTCAAATTTTGTTTTAATTTAGATTTTTAGTTTTTAAATTTTATTTTATCTGAAAAACCATAAAAAATATATTCTTGGGAAATATTTTGGCCAGATTCGGTCTTGGCTCAAGCGCTTATCATGTTATACTTTTTACTGTTGAGATTAAGAATTTGATGTGGAATTGATGTTTATCCTGCATGAATGATCATTCTAAAGATTTGCTACAGGAATATGATATCTGGTTAATGTTCAAGTTTACATGGTTGTATCTTTCGAAGTTTTTTTTTTTTTTTTAGATTGCCAGATCATCGTTAAAAACATTGTGAATTCATTGGATATCTTGCATTGTTCAAAGTTATTTGATGATAAATGATTGTTGTGTACGATTTACATTTCTGCAACATCCAATAAGTAATCTTTTAAACATCAATCTCATAAGGCATTGGTCTGTTAACTCAATAAAATCTATTAAGTGCTTTTGTCCTTCCGTGTCTCCCAAACCAACTGGTTCACAATTGGTCTTCCACTTTCCTACAGGGTCTACCCCCCTTAACGGCGGGAGACAGGCTTAAACGGAGAGATCGGGGATCAGAGTGACAGCCCCCGGTCTGAGCGTTGTCGTGACGATCCGTGCGACAACACTGCCCATATATCTCATGATGCTGTCCATGTTCATCATGCTGCCCATATATCTCATGATGTCCATGTTCTTCATGCTGCCCATATATCTCATGATGTTGTCCATGTTCATCATGCTGCCCATATATCTCCTGATGCTGTCCATGTTCATCATAGGGTGTCTTTCATGCCATGTCATTACAATCATACCATTGGTTGCCATATCAACATTGCTGCCCCTCAAAGATGACAGCGTATATGCATGCCCAGATCACACATCATGCTGCTGCCCATGACTGCGTTATATATGTGCCCAAATCACACATAAATGCTGCTGCCCATGACTGCATTATATATGCACATATCACACATCATGCTGCTGCCCATGACTGCGTTATATATGTGCCCAGATCACACATAAATACTGCTGCCCATGACTGCGTTATATATGCCCAGATCACACATCATGTTGTCGCCCATGACTGTGTTATATATGTGCCCAGATCACACATAAATACAACGTCCTTATCTCTAATTGCTACAGCGATTTACCATGACAGTGGCACCCTTACACTGCGGCTTCCTTCTCCATCATGGTGGCTTTCTGTGGCTTGACTCTTCATCACTGCGGCTTGACTGCGGCCTCATGTCCTGCGGCTCCCTTTACCATGGCCTTCACCTTGACTGCAGCCTCATGTCCTGCGGCTCCCTTTACCATGGCCTTCACCTTGACTGCAACCTCATGTCCTGCAGCTCCTTTACCACGGCCTTCACGTTGACTGCGGCCTTCACCCTTGACTGCATGAACGTATAACATTTGCTTTGAACAGCGTGTCTGCATCCACTAAGAACAGCATATTACATTTGCTTTGAACGTGTATATATCTCTATTACGGCATGTAGATAGATCTTCATTTGCCAGCATAGATAAGACCTCATCTGTTGCGTGGATGTGCCCTCATCATAGCATATTGACTGCGGTACTACAGCTATATCTGCAACTAGGGCATCCAATGTATTCTCTTTATGTGTCTTATCCTTCTCCAAAAACCCAAGACGTGGAAAGGAGGAGTTCACATGGAGAATATATGTAAAATGACATCAAATCCTCATCTATTTATACCAAAAATGTATAGGTTGAACAGACATGACGTTTGGGCTTCTTGAGCCTACGTAAGAGCTGGTCGGCTTGATAATAATTACATAATCAAAATAAATTCATATCTCCATAAATACTTATCGGAATCGGATGATCTTTGGATCAATCCTACACCTCTTGACAAGAGGGATCCAATAAAAATATCAACTGCCATAAATAAGCTGACCCACATGGAGTTTGGCCCTAGTTGCCAATTTTAACAAGAAATCTAGGGCAGCTAGATTAGGTGATTTCTCTTACTTTGATAAGTGTATGATGTATTTTTACTTAACTTGATTAGCTTCTTTCTCTTGATTACATTTAATGTTTTTATCATCAAATAGCTACCAAATCATAAATAACAATGAGACGAGGACACGGGATGTAGGCGATCAGCGAGGGCCAAAAACTCTCCAATTGAGAGGAAAACCCACAAGAATTCTTCTCTTCTTATAGAATCTTCAAATGACAAATTCCAAGCCCTAAGACCCTTGACAAAGACCCCTCCAAGACCAAGTCAACCTTTCTCCTTGATGAGATTTCTTTCCAGCAATTTCAATCCCAGCAACTTCAACACTAGTAGTTTCTTCTACAAGTTCGACCCAGCAGTTTCTTCTGGAACTTTGGTCCAGCAGCTTCTATGGAACTTCGACCCAGCAATTTCTTTGGAACTTCGACCCAACAGTTTCTTTTGGAACTTTGACCCAACAGATTCAATTTTGATCCCAGCAACTTCGACCCTACTAGTTTCTTCTGCAACTTCGACCCAGCAGTTTCTTTGGAACTTCGACCCAGCAGTTTCTTTGGAACTTCAACCCAACAGTTTCTTCTGGAACTTCGACCCAGCAGATTCTTCTGGAACTTTGACCCAGCAGATTCTTTTGGAACTTCGACCCAACAAAGCCTTCTGGAACTTTGACCCAACAGATACTTCTAAAACTTCAACCCAGCAAATTCTTCTACAACTTCGACCCCAGCAACTATCTGGCACTTCAACTTGCCCAACAATTGTAGAAACCCTAACACAAGAGAGAGAGAGGCCCAAAACTTCGATCTTTCTCTTCTTTTTTCATCATTTTCCAGCCTCTATCTTGAGGAGATAGAACTTGCTTGAGATTGTGTCCAAAAGAGGTTGAGTTCTTTCTTATATATAGGCTTTTGAGGAGTACGAATTGATATCTTTAGTCCGACTTGTCCCTTCATGTAGGTCGTATTTTTGTTGCTTGTTTGGAAAGGCCTTGGAGGGTCTTTGACTCTTATTTTGACTCAAAAAAAATTATTTTCAATATGTAACATGCCCAAAACGGTCTTCCATGCATGACAATGACTCAGTTGACTTGTAAACTCAATAACAAGCCCTAGAAGCATTCAACGGGTGCTTGCCCTAAAAATAAACTTCCCTTGACCATGAAACCCATGCCTCAAGAAGGACAATTATAAATTTATTTTCTCTTTACATCAAATACATAAACCGGTCATCTTTTGCATTTTAATTTTTTCCCTTTTATTTTTCTTATGGCCATCATATGCTCTTTTCTTTTCTTTTAGCTGGATCAACCTCTTAGGGTGCATTTTCAAGCCCTACCCAATGTATGAGGATGTGTGAGTGCCAATTCCCAATGAACCAATGGTCAGTTGACCTGAAGAAGGGAGCTCAAATAGGGGCTCATAATGTAAGATTGAAAGTGGTAAGTACGGAATAGGGATAGATAGGGCAATGCTATCTCAATCATGAGTTCCCAAGTAGTGCCCCTTCCTAAATCCATGGGCCATTAGGGGAAGTCCCGGATTGAAAATTAACCCCCCATTTAAGGTGAGGGAACAAGAGTACAGTGAAGACCCTTCTTTCTTCCAAGTTACCCCATAATCCATGTCAAAATTCCCAAATACAAACAAGCATAGGCACCCGATTGCAAAATGAATAAAGTACCTTTTGATCAGAAGCCCACCTTCCAACATGTGCCGCTCTTGACAAATAGGCGAGGAAACATATGATTGATGTAGGTGGCGGAAATATGAATGGCACATCACATCGGCTACAAAGTGGCTCTCAAGGGCTGCTAGCTGCTGGCTAGCTTTTGGAGGGTAACAGGGCCAAAGGATCTTGAGGGGCTTGAGGTTGTGTTACATGTAGGCTTAGGCTTAACCATAAAGATATCCCTAATTTTATAGTCAAAACATTAACACCTAAAACAAATATTTTGCACGTTAAAATATAGCAGTGTATTATGATTCTCCATTGTTAGAACAAATAAAGATTGATTATTTAGTGTACAGTCGCCCACACTTGTATGCACTCCAAGACATTAAGGGTGAAGCATGGTATGTCAGAAAATCAATTCTGAAATAACAGATGCAGGTCAATCACATTAACATACATAGAAAAATAGCATACACATGACGGTCAATATGTCATCAAAAATGTGGCAACTGACAAGAAGCAATATCACAAAAATAGAGAAATGATCAAATCTGACCTGCATGCAAAAGTATGCTCGCCTCATAGCATGTTCTGGAGAAACTGAACACTTGTACTTAGCCCACCAGCTGGAATGTTGAAAAATCTCATATATATTGGGTGTGATTTCCTATAGCAACATTCAAGAGTCTTCATTTTACACACTTAAACAATTAGCTATGATCATTATATAACTGAGCTGCCTGCTAGGTGGCTAGGCTTGGAGAACCAAACCATTTCAACAATTATATGCAGGTAAGGAACCCACAAGAATTGGGACAAAGAGAGCATCACCTGCAAACAAATAAGATGGGGCTGATGTTGTTCAATGAGATCTCCCAATGCTTTCATCCTCGCATGTACCTCCAAGTCTTCTCGGAACCAAACATTGTATGTTAAAATGACCAAAGTAGTCTCCTTTTCACTATTATCTTGAAATTTTGCAACTGATTCTTTATCTTGAAACTTTGCAACTGATTCTTCATTTTCTTGACAACGTGGTGCTGCTTCAACCTTGGAATCTAAACAATATGGATAATAAACAAAATTAGCAATACTTCAAACATAAACAAAATTGATGTAAAAATATTATGGAAGCAACCAGAGAATAACACCCAGAATTTTGAATAAGCAAAATTTCATAATCAACGTTTCTTAGGGGAGAACAAGGAAAGCTTTATATGAGGAAAAAAGCTGTGAGTATTTGTGCAATTTAAATAGGACAAAGTTTCAAGAGGCTATTTTCATAGTCGTTTTTTAGCTTATTTTAGAGCACCAACCATTCAGAGAATGTCACTCAACCATGTAGCAGAAAAAATGGGTCGAACATGTGTTTTCTTTCTCAGATGAATTTGCACAATGTGAACAGTGGGTACAGGCAGATGGTTCCCCACACCTAGTTCTTGCTATTTCAACTTCTTGTTTTGCCATGTGTGTTATCTCAAACAACCTTTAGAACATATGTCATTAGTAAAGATATGATCTGAAAGCTTATTACACAGCCATTCAATTATGTCTGTAGTATCCATGCTATTCATACCCCATTCTTCTAATAGATGGAGTAATGCACACAATCATTCAGACTTGCAAGGACAAAATTTGATTAAACCGTTCATAGAATTATCATGAGACACTTTCAGACCACAGTATACAATCTGAAAGCCTTTTCTTACACTTTCCACTGAATTTCTGTATAAATAGGGAATAACTGCTGGTTTAATTTCCATGGAGTTAAAAATAACATATTTCGATTAACATGATCATTGGCCTTCAATATAAATGTTCCTCGGAATGAAATTTTTATTTTCGATAGATCTTCTATACAAGATGAACATATAGAATTTATAAATGAGAAATATGTGCTAAAAATAAGTGAACTTGTCATTATAACTATGAAGCTAAGTCAGATGCAGAGAGCATAGAGAAATAATCCCACATTTGAGGAAAACCTAGATTGGATTTCCTAGTTATTCCCCTGCTGACACTCACTGATCTCTCCTCAAGTTTAAGTCAGGGAGGAGCTTTCGCTCCCCTCATCACCCTTACCAAACATCCAGTGAAGGGCATAATTTTTCTCAGCTGGACCCACTTTAAGTCTTTAAATCTCTGATTGGACAAGAAGTGGGTTCTTGGAAGCCCAATACAAAAAGAGAATAGTTGCATTTAGAGAAAGGGTGAGAAGTGGTCCCTTCCTCGGATCTTCCTCCAGAACCTGTCCAAGATAATGCAGTGGATTTGAGTGAAAAGGCCTCAGTTGGAAAGTTCACTAGCTTTTGGTATTCCCAGAAGGCTTTAAACACCTTGGATGTTTAAGGTGTTTAAAGTGCAAAAGGAGAACCGTTGTATTAAGTGAGAAGGTGGGAAAAGGTCTCTTCCTTGGATCTTCTTCCAGTGCTTGTCCAAGATATTGGAGTAGATATGTTTGAAAAAGCCTTAGTTGGAAAGTTCAATGGTTCTTGGCCTCCCTGAGGATTTAAATGCCGGGATTACCATGTTATGAATCCCCTATTTTGAAGGGACATGAAAAAACTTTCCTACGGCAGGAATTTATTTCTTTATCATCCTTTGACCTGTCAAAATTGTACAGATAACATATTTTAAGACCCGTTGTTGCTAAGACCAAGATGTGTTTACCTCAATAGGTTGATGATGAGTTTTGACATGACAAAAGAAGTGCCATCGCAAATGCTCATCTAGATAACCTGGTTAAGGCTCCAATTTCCATCCCTACATCTTTGTAAAAGGGAAAATTTCAAGCTGATAGGTAGTCATTTAGTAAGGCTTAATGATGCGACAGAACCAAGATGACATAATTATTGTGCAAGAAATTGTCTGGGATTGAAATTGGGGAATGCCTTCCTTAAAGCAGTAACTCTTGAACTTTTAGGGTACGAATACACCCAGAAACCTAACTATGAACAAGTTCACTTCAAGTGCAGAAGGGATCATGATTATGGTTCCTCGCCAAAAAACCACACAAGTAGAGGCAGCAACACAACAGTCTCAAGAAGACTCCATTATTCCAGATAAGTGAAGCAGGAAGAGGAAGCCAATAAGGGAATGGAAAAAGAAAGAAATGTGAGGCGCCAGGGCCTAAAAGATTTTAAAGTCCTAGATAAATTAGAAGAGAATAAGCCCTATCTTTTAATCTATGTTGCCAGGAAACGTGGGTTCGGGGACGGGTACGGGGACGGGGACGTCATTTTCTGAAACCGGGTGCGTGGGTTCGTCGGGGGTATATTATAATTTATATATAT